>JBBPTX010001127.1:0-12375 GCA_038094595.1 Pulveroboletus aff. annulatus | reverse complement strand
CAGAATCGTGCTCGGATGGTGAGTCGTCGAGCATTGTTGATATCTGATCGATCGTCCCCTCCACAATCACACATCATTTGGGACTCCGTCTCATTTCGGCATTTCGGCTCAGCCACCTAGCGAAAAGTGTTACGTGTGGCTGTGGGTGAGGTCGCGCGTAGACCTACTAACGCCTAGTAAGGTCACAGGGATCTGTCGTTCATGTCGACGACAACGTAAGGCTAGCCGTGGGGATGCTAGTCGAAGGTACCGTCAAGGGTAGTGACGGGTCGAAGAGTAACCGTTGCCTAGCTTGGTGAACGGGTTCAAAGGTTTTCAAGGTGAAGACACACAGAGGCAGGCGAGCCGTAGTGCGAAGCGCTCACTTAATGGTAGAGCGAAGACACAAAGAGTAAATGTGATGGATTGCTTGTACTATCTAGGCGGTAAACCGTAGGTAGAACTAAGCTAAAGAAGAGAGATGAATGGCCCTGTTGAAGGGTTTATATAGTGAGATATAGGTGTGACTGTTACGTGTCACAATGGTTAAGGGCTGGCATGGTAAGCAGCGTTAGAAATAGAAGGCGAATGGCAAAACCACGCATGAGAAAGAAGTGTTAAGGGCCGGCGCATACGGCGTGAGAAGAGCGGAAGAAGAAGAGTACCTGCGCGGTGAGGGATAAGCACGCTTACAAGGTAGATAGAATGTCGTGGAACGACATGGAAGAAATGAGGTTAAGCGTGAGAAACAGAAAGTATTAGTCCGAGAGAGAAAGTAAGGAAAAAGAGATCATCCTGCGAGCGAATCGTAACAAAAAGCCATGTGAAAGAAAACCCGGGTTTTTCCTATGCCGTCTGATGCCTTAAGTTTATCGAGGAGGTCAGAGATTAGTGGTAGTGGGTAGGCGTCGCGGATAGTATGTTCATTGAGGTATCGGTAGCCTTGGCATGGGTGGAGTTTTCTGTCTTTCTTCTTGACGAAGAAGAATGGTGATGCTTGAGGGGAATTCGAGGGCCGAATCTTTCCAGCAGCGAGGTTTTCATCAAGGAAGTCTTCTATGGCTTTCTTTTCGTCGGGAGTAAGCAGGTAGAGTTTACCGATCTTTGGGGTAAACGAGTCTTTGACGTTGATTTCGTGGTCGTAAGGTCTGAAGGAAGGAAGGGAGTTGGCAGATTCTTTGGCGAAGACTGGGGCGAAGTCTTTATAGGCATTGGGTAGAGTAACTTTTGGCTTGGCTTTCTCAGCAGCAGCTGCAAGTTCTGTGGTGGTGGTGAGCTTTGCAACCAGCTTTGGGTGCGTCCGGTGGTATCGTGATCCAGACTTGAGGACTGTTTGACAAGAGTTGGCATGGAGCGCGCGGCGGACGTAGAGGTTCCCATCTGGCATATCGAGGAACATAGAAAGGGTGTGGTCGGGAATAGTTTCGACCATGACATGGTGAGGTGGCTTCGAGGAAGGGGCTCGGGGTTGGGCGTCATTGTGCCGTTTAAGGTCGGCGACGTGGATGTGATAAAGGGAGGCAGATTCATCTACCATTTCTGAGATATTGATCTTTTGAGATGACCAATCGATGGAAGGGTTCGTAAGTTGTAACTAGGGCGTTCCGAGAATCACGTTCTCGGACCCGCAGTGCATGATGTGAAAGCGTACATGCTGGGCGATCCCATCAATGTTTGTGAAGAGAGAGGCGGTGTAACAGATGGCCCCTTTGGCATTGGGGGTTTGATCGACGTTGTTAACAGGGATAGGTGTCGGAAGTTTATCAAGGGGGAGTCGGTGTTTTCGGGCGAAATCCCAGTCTAGAGAGTTGATGTCTGCGCCACTATTGATAAGGGCATGGGTGTCGACGGTTTTCATAGTGTGCGAAGGATCAATGAGTTGCAGAGGGATATGCATTGATTTCTTGGATGTGGATACAAGTACAGGCACACATGTAATAGGAGGAACTACTGACGTCGAGGCAGCGTTCTGTTTCAAAAATCCTAGGAGGTAAAGGTGACACGAGACACCTTTGGTTCTTCGTCGTCATCTTCATCGTCGATCTCTTGTAGTTGAGGGACTTCTTCTTCGTCCTCGACTTCTACTTCTACAACCTTCCGGACGATCTTCTTCGGCCTTGGAGTGTTCGAAGTAAATATGGGGCAGTTGGTAGCCCGATGTCCCTTTTGGCGGCATCGGAAGCATTTGCCTTCCTTGCGGCATTGTTCCCGTTCGGCAGGGGTGAGTCGTTGGAGGCGGACGGCATCAACGTCCATGGCGCTGGGATCTTTGGTGGGAGTGGGGGTGGAGTACTGATGGTATGTGTGGTGGGTAGGGGTCTTGTGGCAAGCGGCGATCTCCCGAGCACGCTCCATGTGGGTTTGAAAGGTGACAGCCTTCTTTAACCAAGCGTCCACAGTGGTAGGGATGGTTTTCATGGCTAGGATTTGATGCATGAGGGTGTCAGGGATGGCAGCTGAGTAATATCCAATAAGGACATTGTCGTCAGTGATGCCAGCGATGGCACAATGGTTTTGAAACTGAGTGTTGTACTCAGTTAACGAGGGGGAATATCCGCCGTTCTTGGTGGCGGTCATGTGGGTAGTGGTGAGCCAGGCAATGGCGTTGCCTGTGGTGTCATAGTGTTTAAACGCCAAGATGAAGGCGTCACGGAAATCGAACCAAGAGTCCATCGAAATTGAGCCATCGGCTGTGATCTTTGAGGATCAGAAGGTGTTGGCCCACGTAAGTGCAGGGCCTCGAGTCATATATGAAAGTGCAAAAGCAATGCGCTTTGGGTCGGTGGTGTATACCTCAGTGTTGACATTAAGGTAGAAGGCGACAGAATCAAACCATTGCTTGGCCATCTTGTAATCACCATCATACTTGTCTGGGGTTCCAATGCAAAGTTCAAGGGGTTTGGTAGTCATAGTGGGTGATGGAGGACGAGGAATCAGAGGGAAGATATGGCTGGTTTGGTGTCTGGGTGTTGGGAATGGGGATGTCTGAGGGCGAGGTATCTGCACAGAGGCGGAGAAGCTGTGGGCAAGGTCGCGGGTAGCGAGTTCTTCGTCAGAGTCTAATAAAGGCTCGTCGGGGTCTTCGTCCCAATATGTTTGGTTGGGATCATCAGGGGTGTCAGAGGAGTCCGAATGCGAAGTACGCGGAGGTTCTCGGGGGTTCCAACGTGGATCGGTGGTTTGAGTGTTTCAGTGAGAAGCTATGGTGGGTGGCATACATGATAGTACCTGAACAAGGAGGTAGCTTAGTTCTTTTGTTATGCGTGGCTGTGGGTATGGTCGTGCATAGACCTACTAATGCCTAGTAGGGTCAAGAGATTCAGTCGTTCGTGTCGACGACGATGTAAGGCCAGCCATGGGGATGCTGGGTCAGAGGGGCCGTCAAAGGATGTTTGACGGGTCGAGGGATAACCGCTTATCTAGCTTGATAAGCGGGTCAAAGGTTCAAGATAAAGACACACGAAGGTGGGTGAGCTGTAGTGTGAAGTGCTCACTTAATGGTAGAGCGAAGACTCAAGGAGTAAAGGCGATAGATTGCTAGTGCTAACTAGGCGGTAAACCATAGGTAGAACTAAGCTAGAGAAGAAGAACGAAGGACCCTATTGAAGGGTTTATATAGTAAAGTAAAGGTGTGACAGTTATGTGTCACAGTGGCTTAAGGGCCAGCGTAGGAAGTGGCGTTAGAATGGAGAAGCCAATGGCAAAACTATGCATGAGAAGAGATGTTAAGGGCTGGTGCATGCAGCATGAGAAGATCAGAAGAAAAGGAGTATCTGCACAGTGAGGGATAAGCATGCTTACAAGAGGAGTGGAATGTCGTAGAACGACATGGAAGGAGTGAGATCAAGCGTGAGAAACGGAAAGTATTAGTCCGAAAGAGAAAGTAAGGAAAAGTGTTCATCCTACGAGCGAATCGTAACACTTTCTTAAAGGGCACAAATTTCGACTTAGACCTGGACACCATGACTTGACATGCAAGTTCATGGGATGCGAGGGCTTCTTCTCTCAGAGCAGTTAGCTCTTTGAGGCGGGATTCGACGGCAGGGATATTGGTATCGGCAATTACCAAGGGAAGGGCACAGAGTTCATAACCCATCATGAGATAGAACAGGGATTTGCTGGTGACGGAGTGAGGGCAGTGGTTGTGTGTGAATTCAGCGTGGGAGATATGTTCGGACCAAGTGGAAGGGTGATCCCCACAGTAGATGTGGAGGTAGGTCTCGACTTCTTGGTTGATGCATTCAGTTTCACCATCTGTTACGATTCGCTTGCAGGACGAACACTTTTTCCTTTCTTACTCTATCAGACTAATACTTCCCATTTCTCATGCTTAACCTCATTCCTTCCATGTTGTTCCACAACATTCCATACATCTCATAAGCATGCTTATCCCTCACTGCGCAGGTACTCTTTCGCTTTCTGATCTTCTCACGCCGAATGTGCCGGCCCTTAACGTTTCTTCTCATGCGTAGTTTCGCTACTGGTTTCTGCTCTTCTAACACCGTTTCCTATGCCGGCCCTTAACCATTGTGACACATAACTGTCACGCTTAGCACTTCTCTATATAAACCCTTCAACAGGGCCTCTTTACGATTTCCTTAGCTTAGTTCTACCTACGGCTCACCGCCTAGATAGCATAAGCAATCTATCGTCTTTACTCCTTGCGTCTTTGTTCTACCATTAAGTGAACGCTTCACACTACGGCCCGCCTGCCTTCGTGTGTTTCTACCCCTGAACTTTCTACCCGTCTGTCAAGCTAGGCAGTGGTCATCCTTTGACCCGTCAATATCTCTTGACAGTCCCCTTGACCCAGCATCCCCACGGCTGGTCTTACGTCGCCATCGACACGGACGACTGAACCATCAACCCTACTAGGTGTTAGTAGGTCTACGCGCGACCATATCCACGGTCACGCATAACACCATCGGTCTGGGGATGGTATGCAGTAGAGAGGGAAAGGTCATAGTTCAGAAGGTGGCCGAGTTCTCTGGTGAAGGTGGAGGTGAATTGCGGGCCATGATTGGAGATGATTTTGTCATAGAGGCTGAAGTGGAGATAAACTTTGTGGAAAAAGAGTGCGGCTACACCTTTGACAGTGATAGATTTCTTAGTGGGGCAAAGAATTACCCCTTAGTAATGCCATGGTCCACCATGACCAATAACGAGTCAAATCCCCTGGACAGCGGGAGATCGGTGATCAAATCACAGGAAACCTGTTGGAAGGGGTGGGAGCAGGAGGAAGGGATAGGGAGGAGGGGAGGAGAGGTAGGATGGGTGTTGGCCTTATTGCATTGGCAAGTGGTGCAGCCATCGACATAGGAGCAGACGAAAGTGGCTAGTCTGGGCCACAAAAATTCAGCAGCAATGAGCTGATGGGTTTTTAAATATCCGGGGTGGCCAGCAGAGGCATGGTCATGGCAATGTGCAGAGAGTATCCACTGTTCTTGGTGGCAGTCATGCAGGTGGTGGTGAGCCAGGCAATTACGTTGCCGGTAGTGTCGTGGTGTTTAAATGCCGAGATGAAGGCGTCGCGGAAGTCGGACCAGGAGCCCATCGAAATCGAGCCATTGGCTGCAATCTTCGATGCTCGGAAGGTGTTGGCCCATGTGAGTGTGTGGCCTTTGGTCATATAGGAGAGTGCAAAGGTGATGCGCTTGAGATTGGTGGTGTAGACCTCAGCGTTAACATTAAGGTAGAAGACAACAGAGCCCAGTCATTGTTTGGCTGTCTTGTAATCGCCATTGTATCGCTCTGGGGCTCCGATCCGAAGTTCAAGGGGTTTCGTGGACATAGTGGGGGATGGTGGACGAGGGATCGGAGGGAAAATGTGGCTGGTTTGGCATCTGGGTGTCAGGGATGGGGGAGTCTGGGGGTGAGGTATCTGCACCGAGGCAGAGAAGCTATGGGCAAGGTTGCAGGTAGCAAGTTCTTCGTCAGAGTCTAATAGAGGCTCATCAGGGTCTTCGTCCCAAGATGCTTGGTTGGGATCGTCGGGGGTGTTACGTGTGGCCATGGGTGTGGTCATGCATAGACCTATGAAGGCCTAGTAGGACTAGTGTTGCGACTACAATCTTGCAGGGCAATCACTATCTCTAAACGTCGAGCGGAAGGACTATCTTAGGAGGGGAGCTTTGTAGGCAAGGAACAAGAGAACTAGACTGGAGACTGAGCTCCGTCCAGTCTTGTTTTATACTATTCTACATGTAGATACATGTTGTGTACCGATCTAGATATGTATCTACATAAGTCCATCCTCTAGGCCCAACATGATTGACATGAGGAGTTGGCCTGTAACGGAGATTAATATATACATGAGGCTTTCAGCTGTTGATCTGCTGCGGATGGGTAGAATGGAAGATGTCAACAGTAATTAAAGATAAGGGATCACATCACAGTGATGGGGTGACTGATGTGAGGTCTGTGATGATCACAATGTAATTAAATACGTGTGTGTGATCAGTGGGACGAAAGGTGAAGAGTTAATAGTGAAGCCCACTGATCTAGAAGGGCCTATAGATCCCCTGTGTCTAGCACAGTGTCTATGTCGGGTTTTCCCTTGATAAGATAACAAAAGCGTCAGAGAATGCATAGAGGAGGATGAAAAATATATAGCTGTAACACTACCCCCCATCTAAGGATTGACTTCCAGGCGATCAAAAGGGTGTGTTGATGGAAGAGTGAGATCTTCATGTTCGTGAAAGCATCATATAAATGCCGAATGAGACATCCACAACCTTCAAGGTGCAGAAGGATACTCCCTATGGAAATCGCTGATGGCATCAAGTGCACCTGGTAGAAGATGATCTTCCGGTTCCCAAGTTCAATCTGTCTCATCATAGCCTAGCCAATGGACCAGGTATTCAAGGCGACAACCTTTGAATCTACTAGCGATGATTCTTTCTACTTCATATAGGTTATCTCGGTCCTCGGTTACTTGTATAGGGCCGGAAGCGATGACAGGTTGTTCCTGAAGCCTTTCTTTATAAGGCTTAACCCGTGATACATTAATGGTTGGATGGATTCGCATAGAAGATGGTAGACAAAGGGTTACTGCATTATCCCCAACTAGTGTGATGATGTCATATGGTCCTAACCATTGTTCTGTTAACTTGCGACTTGCACGCAGCAACCTTAAGTTATCTGTAGAAAGCCACACTTTATCTCCAACGTTATAGGGAGGAGTCTCCTTTCTATGCTTATCAGCTTGTGCCTTCATGTGCAGCTGAGCTTGTTCTAGATTTAATTTAGTTTGCTCTGTCACATCGTGTAGGGTGGATAGGAATTCATCGGCAGCTGGTGCCTTGGAAGATGATGTGATGGGTTCTATTCCCATGTGCGGAGTATAGGAGCGAGTGACTTCAAATGGAGACTTCTTTGTGGAGGCTTGCCTCTTAGAGTTATAGCTGAATTGTGCGATGGGTAGCCATTGTGCCCATTCGCCTTGGCGCTCTGTGCAGAATATTCTTAGATACTGTTGCACGTCCCTGATCATTCTTTCTGTTTGACCATCTGTTTGTGGGTGGTGTGCAGTAGATAATCATTGCTTTATGTTAAGCTTCTTGCATAGCGCTGCCATGACTTGTGAAGCGAACTGTGGTCCTCAATCAGACACTATAGATAGGGGAATTCTGTGATGCTTGAAGATATGATGGAGGTAGAGACTTGCTGTATCGATAGCGGACGTCGTCTTGTGACAAGGGATAAGCACCACTTCCTTCGAGAATTGATCTACAGCTACTGGAATGCTGTCTGATCCATTACTTTCTGGCAGATCAGTGATGAAATTGACAGATATGTCTTGCCAGGGTCCGCTAGGGACTTCTAGAGGTTGCAATAAACCAGGGCTAGGCTGGTTGGAAGGCTTCATTCGTGCGCATTGATCGCAACAAGATACATAGTCTTTGATTTGAGTTGTGACGCCAGGCCACCAATAGTGACGTAAGACTAGGTCAATAGTCTTTTCATTTCTGGGATGACCTGCCATAGGCGAGTCATGACATAATTTAAGGGTCTTGATTCTCAAATCTTCGTTATCTCTGTTTTTGGCTGGAACATATAACCAGTTTCCTTTTTGGTAAAGAAGCCCATTAGCTTCCTCGCACACTTTGTGTTCTTTACATAGCTTCTGTATTTCTGTCTCTGTCAAGAGACACATTTGATTAAATATGTCTTGATGTAGCTGTGCCCCTTCATCATAGATTGCGACTTTGGATGATGTTGTCCTTAGCTGCTCCGGGGATATCATAGTTATTCCTTTGTTATCGTCCTCTATTCCTTGTACATGATCTTCTCTTCTAGAGAGAGCATCTGCCTTAGTATTAGACGATCCTGGTTTATACACGAAGGTGTAATTGAATCTTGATAGATATTGCACCCATCTAGCTTGTCTTCTAGACAGATCCTGCGCTTTCATGAAGTATTGAAGGTTTGCATGATCATTCCATATTTCAAATGGATATTCTATTCCTTCTAGATAGTGACACCATTGTTCCAGCGCCCTGATAATGCTCAACATCTCTTTATCTGCAATAGGATAGTTTCTTTCTTCTGGTGACATCGAGTATGAGCTAAAGGCTACTGGATGCCACTTGTCTTCTTTTAATATAGATAGCACTGCTCCCGTTGTGTAATCAGAAGCATCTGTTTCTAATTGGAATTGACAGTTAATGTCTGGATAGGCTAGAATAGGGGCTGTGGTGAATCACTTTTTTAGTTTATCAAAAGCGTCCTGCTGTGGAGAATCCCATTTCCAAGAGATGTCTTTCTTTAGGAGGTCATTTAAAGGTCTGGCGACTTGTGTGTATCCTTCTATGAAACGACAATAGTAGTTGGCAAGACCGAGAAAGCTTCGCACTCCTTTTACATTAGAGGGTGTTGGCCAATCTAAAATGGCATCGACCTTCTTTCGATCCATCTTGATCCTGTCTTGTTCTACAACCATCCCCAAATAGTCAACTTCTTTCTTGAAGAAGTGACACTTCTCTGGCTTGGCGAAGAGATCATTTTCCTCTAGGCGCTTTAGTACCTTCTTAACGATTTCCGCATGCTCTCATTCATCGTCTGTTTTGGTAAATATCATAACGTCGTCGATGTAGACTACCACGACATCTTCCATATCTGCGAATAATTCGTTTATCATTGTTTGGAAGGTGGCTGGAGAATTGCACAATCCAAAGAACATGACCAGAGGTTCAAAGGTTCCTTTATGTGTGACAAAGGCCGCCTTCCATTCATCACCTTCCTTGATGCGTACATTGTTGTATCCCCATCTGAGATCCAACATTGTGAATAGTTTAGCTCCTTTTAATCGATCTACGAGTTGTGAAATTAGAGGGAGGGGATAGTTGTTTCACACTGTCTGCGAATTTAGATATCGATAATCCTGTACCATGCGTTTTCGCCTGTCTTTCTTTGGCACAAAGAAAACTGGTGACGTTTGAGGGGATTTCAAAGGTCTAATGTACCCTTTGGACAACTGATCTTCTAGCCAGTCCGATACTTCCTTCTGTTCATCTGTGCTCAGGGGAATGAGCCTTCCCTTCTTTGGCTGAAAGTCTTCTTTAAGGTCTATGGCATGATCCCAAGATTTTTGTGTGGGCATCCTGGTGGATGCCTTTTCTTCGAATACTTTTAGATGTTCATGATAGCACTCCAGTACTAGTTCTGCAGTGGACTTCTTTTGGTCCATAAGGGATTTGAGTTTTTCGTCTACTGCTTGCCCTATTCTAATGTTTCGTTCTTTTTCGTTTTGTTTCTGTTTCAGTGTTTTTATTGTTTCATATACTTTGTACTGAGCTTCCTGCTTTTCTCTTTCTAAGAATCTAAGGTAGACGCTTTTGTCCCTTAGCTCCCAGCATTCTTTTCTGCAGCTTCTTAATTTGATTTCCCCAGTTTTCCAGTCAACATCTGGGTTATGTTTCTTTAACCAGGAATAGCCGATCACTATCTGGTTCTTTCCCAGGCTGGTGACTTCTGCTTCGACTATTTCTCGATGTCCTTTGTAATCAAGCAAGAGGGATGCGACATGTGTGATCTTGCCTGCTTCGTTTTGCGTACCATCCACGTTGTAGACAGTGAGGGGTTGTGCAAGTTGCCTAAGTGGAAGTGCATGTTGCATTGCAAATACGTTGTCTATAAAGACACAGTTTGCGCCTGAATCCAGAAGTGCTGATACTGCAATAAAATCTTGATCAGTGTTTTTAGGTTTTACCTTTATCTTCATTTTTAGTTCGTTATCGATTTTTAATGATCTGCAAAAGATTCCTTCATCTGGGATTTGATCTGCAGATGAGATCAAAGGGTTAACTTTCTTTGAAGAGGAATTAAGCACCGGTGTAACGCCCTGGCTGAGCCTCTGAGAGGACTCCTCTGTTGGCAAAAAGGTAGGAATAATAGTGGAAGGCGCTGCTTCCATATCGTAAATGTGTAAACTAGCGAAACGATTGTCCGTTGGAAAGTGTACCTACTTACGCTTACCTTGGCTTAGATCAGGCCCAGTTCCTGAATCTAAGCTCTTCCTTTTCCCGATTTCTTATTCTCGATGTCTTCAACGTCCCTGAAGAATGCCCTTGCTTCTTCGAATGACATGCCCTTTATTGCAGCCATGGGGTCATGTCCTTTCCCTTTTTCAGCTTGTGTGCCGGGTGTGTAAATGTGCTCAGTGCTTTTAACGTCATCCAAAGACGTGCTTCTTGCCTGCCTGCATCGGCAGTCTTTCTTATGGCCGTTAGACCATCCACAGAGATCACATTTAGTGGACGGTTTCTTGCATTGTTTGGCGAAATGACCAGTTTTGCTGCAGTTATAGCACGATTTGGCTCCTTTTTGAGCTGCACTAATATCCATCGCATTCAGATCCTTTTCTCTTTTATTAGATCCAAACCATGGTTGTGTTCGCCCCCTGATTAGATCAAGTGCTTCAAGGCGATTGCCTACTTCTCTTAGTACATTCATCATTTCATGGACTGTTCCTTTCCTGAGGTCATTCTTCCAAATGTAGTCCATGAGATATCGTTTTGTGTTTTGTTCAAGAAGGTAAACCCCATGTGGATCCCCTAATTCTGCTTTTTCGAATTCTGCATACCACTTAACAAGGAAGTCATTGATTGGTTGATTTGCTCCCTGTTTCATTTCGTTTATCTTTTTAGTGGCTCTGTCCTTGATGTTGCTTCCCCTGAATAGACTCCTTAGTTCTTCTTCTAGGTTTGCCCAACTATACCCTTGATTGCTGTGCATCTTTTGTAATCTTAATTGCGTGAAGGGTCCTGCCCTTGGTCCTTTTAATCTGGATAGCACTGCTAGGATTGCTTCTCTGCTTTGAGGTTCTATTGTGTGCCTGTTTATCTGAATCCAGGCTTGGATCTTAGCCCACCATTCGTCAAACTTCACAAAGGACCCATCATAGTCTCCTGGGTCTGCGAAGATTTCTACTTTCCTGGAACTGGAGGGTATTTTTTCCTTTTCTTTCTCCTTTCCCGATCCACTAGGTGTGGGTTGTCTAGTAGGGAGTTTGGGTTGTATCAGAGTATTGAGCATCCCTTGAATGCTGGTTAGCGCGACATTCATTTTCGCCATTTCATCTCTCATTGCGAAATAGCGTTGTTCCTGTTCTGCTGTGTATTGTGCGATGGTGTTTAGCTGGTCGCGCCAGTCAATGTTTGGGTTGGTGAGGGTGGCAACATAGTCTGCAATGGAGATGGCCATTGTGATTGTAAAGAGGATATGGAAGGTGATTAGTACTTGTAGGTTTTGCGTTGTTGTACTCGAAGTTGTACTCTGCTAAAATGATCGTTCCTTCTGATTGTTTGTGGATACTCACATCTCTGCCTTTTAGCATGAGGTTGCTCTCTGTCTTGTTCCTCTGAGGCTTCTCTCTATCGCCTCCTTGCTATGCTCGCTTCTCTGATAAACTGCTGTGCATCTAGGGTTGCTTCTAGGCGTATGTTACGTGGTGCTGCTGGCCACTGTTACAGCTATATATTTTCACTCCCTTACTTAGCGAATACAGACACTTTCTTTATCTTATCAAGGGAAAACCTGACAGAAGACACTGTGCTAGACACAGGTGATCTAACGGGCCCTTCCAGATCAGTGGGCTTCATCTTCTGCTCTTCACTTTCGCCCCACTGATCACAACACGTATTTAATACATCGTGATCATCACAGACCTCACATCAGTCACCCCATCACTGTGATGTGATCCCTTATCTTTAATTACCGTTGACATCTTCCATTCCACCCACCCACAGCAGATCAACAGCTGGTAACCTCATGTACTTATTAATCTCCACCACAGGCTGACTCCTCATGTCGATCATGTTGGGCCTAGGGGATGGACTTATGTAGATATGTATCTAGATCGATACACAACATGTATCTACACATAGAATAGTATAT
>JBBPTX010001126.1:0-12375 GCA_038094595.1 Pulveroboletus aff. annulatus | reverse complement strand
GTCCAGACGTATGGGTGATCTTGTTGACAACGTCATAGGTGGTTTTCATCTTGATTAGATTGATTAGTGGACCGGAAGAAGTGAAAGGGGAAAATTGTACCCGCTTCCACTTTTCTTTGCAACCATCCGCCGTCTTTGCCCTGCCTTGAGTAGGTTTTGGCAGCTGACTCACGAGGTCGTTCCAAAACGTGGGTTTGAACCCTTCCTGGCCCATGACAGATTTGTTCGCGAGGATATAATCGAGGAGTGAATTTTCGTCCTCTACCGTCCAGTGAGCAGACCCCGATCTTACAGCCGATTGACTTCGATCACTTCCAGAGTTGTCGTCATCTGCATCGGTAGCTTTTTGCTTTCCTTTGGCCCCATCAGCTGGGAGGTGGCGAGGAGAGGTGCGACCGTGTTGTCTGTGGGGGGGCATTGGCAGCAGTGAGTGACCTACCTTTGAGCGCTGACTCGGACACGTTGAAGCAGCAACCTGGCATCTGAAACGGCTCGGCACCTTGGCATTGTCCTCTTCGGCATTTCGGCTCAGCCACCTAGCGAAAAGCCATGCGAAAGAAAACCCGGGTTTTTCCTACGCCGTCCGACGCCTTATGGAAGAGATGCAGGAAAAACGAAATGGTCTTAAATTCGAAGATGTCGCCCTGCTCGGAAAGGATTTTGCAAGCGTGGGAATTGCAACCATGACTGAAATGAAGGATATAGGAAAATTGACCTCTTCTTCTTGAATTCTCCCCTGGATGAGGAAGAAGTAGAAGAAAGGATAGAACGACTCTGCGAGGACCTAGTAGTGCTACGGAATACAGGATGTTTTTGTTGCGTGCTTGCTGCCGAGCGTTGACAGGGCTCAGAACACGTGTACCCTAGTTGCTGAAACCTGCATCTCTGTCCCGACTCGAGACTTCATCGCGAATGTTGCCGAGTGTCTGCGACGATCGTTATATGTTCCGTTGACGTCATTCTTCCCGACTCGAAAGTCGGGCCGAGCGTTGTTTGAATGCCAGTCTCCAGCATATATAAAGGTCGGTCGTTCTCCCCTCGTCTCCACTTCTCTCTTTCTTTCCCCTTCTCACGTCGTGTTCTCTGCCCCGCACCGATGCTCTTTCTCGAATGTTGCCCCGCATTTGTGCGCACCTCTGCCCTTGTGCGGGTCTCTTCCAGGTACCAAAGCGCTCCATCGCTCAACACCAGAGTGCCTTCTCGAAATCACCCACAATTAGTGGCGCGTTCATTGGTGGTGTATTCTAGCGCTACCACCCGTATCTACCGTGACGCCGCCAAAGACATCATGATCCCCCGCAACAAGATGTGTATATCCGAGTCACGGTCAGTTTTAATGAGTCCATTTGCTGCAGGTACTATGAGCCATATATCGGCTATGGGCAAGTTATAGGGAAGCCCGGATACCAAGTTGGGGGCTCGTACAGCACGAGGCCCGAGGCTTAAGACGCATAAATGATGCGAGGATGACACAAAAGTACCGTGGATTTGCTTGTATGTTGGTACGGTCGTGCTATTGACTGACAATCACGACGATTACATTTAGTCTGAAAGGCGTAGCAAACACCAGTGGTCACACAAGCAGCGAACCACATTATCGCTTAGTATGGACCTGTACTTATTCCTAGTCAACGGAGTTGTCCCTATCGCATAGTACGTGCAAAGATGGTAATCTTTCTTTATCAAACACCGTCCTCACAATATTGTAGGTAGTGAATACCACCAAGGTATGCAATTCAGGAATAGACCATACCTGCAATTCTTTTAGAACGCTTGTAAGTCACTCGATCAACGATGCTCTGCGAAATATAGGCGCTCATTCTTGGTGTTGGACAGGCGTGCAACACCTCTGTGACTTGGCCCGCCTCAGGCAACCTGGGATCAGGAAATCGTGTCAGAAAGCACAGGCGTGCTAGGTTCCTGGCAGCTCGGTATGCGAAGCTTCGTTCTCCTCTGACGTCACGATGCTTACAAGCGCCCAAGTCACAGCATATGGTTATCCGACAGGCGCGATTGGTAAAGGCAAGAGGTCTTTGGCACAGACAGAGTGACGAACGAGTAATGGTATGAAGGCGATGTGACTCATCTTGACTCCGGCGCTAGGACTTGATCGACAAGCACGTATCCATCCTGTTTCGGCTGTGATTCCATGACTGACGTGATTCCAATCACACTCGGGCGTCTTCCTGGGAATGCGCAAAGAATGGGTAAATGGGAAACATAGGTAAATGGAAGGTACGGGCATGGATGAATGAACGGCATACGACCCACGAGTGCGAACTTGAGTGCTGTGGGTTGACTCCCTCGTCGTTGCAAAGAGCAAGTAGCAGTTCATATTCATGCTCTGTGATTTCCATTTTTCTATGTCCACCAGTTATCCATGTATCTCCACACTTGGTCAATCTTGTGGGCTGTTGCGTACTAGTAGTAGAATATATGCCAGGGACTTAGTGAAGTGTGGGGCAGCAGTCAAAAAGAAGGCGAGAGGTGCACCTGTCCGGGTTCCATTGAACGTCTGAGCTTTCACAGGCAGCAGGCCGTTTCTTGCTCACTTTCTCAGAGGCCACTCCTCTTGGGGTTTTGGTCTAGACCGTCGGATATCATCTCGTCAGTCCCCAAGGCTGACTCCCAGTCAAATACCCAATATCTGGCGCACATACAACTTGCCAGTCGCCGCCTACTCGCCTCTCCGTGCTCTTTCCCCGTGTTCTCCCTTCCTCGTGCTTGTACATGGCCCCTGTGTGCAACTATAGATTGCTATTTCCAACAATAGACAATATCTTCGACCTACCAAAGTCCTTTTTCTCAAGCTAATCGGCATCCATGATGACGGGTCAGCTGCCTTTGGTCATCCATGCTCTTGTCGAATGACGCGTGGAGACTCAACTGCGTCCTCCTGCGTACAAGATACGCGCTAGTCTTGGTACCAGACGGTCCAGGAAGTACCTGTCCTGAAGGAGCGGGACACTTCCGATACGCGCATACCCGGTTGTCCCACTGGCAGATGGGTAACTTTTTTTTTACAAACCACGTCCGTCGTGTGTTTTCTTGCAGCGTTGGTGATACGAGAAGATGTGATGGTTTGAATACAGCTGGAATCAACGAACATGAAGCCGAGATGGAAATGACAACCATGGTGAGGAGGTCGCTGGCAAGATAGACTCGGAGGCTGCAGGGTCAGGATTGAATTTGGGAACGAAGAACAACGGCGGATGATTCAAAGGCATATAGCCTAAGAACAGTTACCTTTGGCCCGGAGTAAATTGTTCAGGCCCACGTCCTGGGTGAAATCACCACTGTGTGAAATTCTGAGCTATGGGTCGTTTGAGTCGGAGTCGACCGATCCGATCTACTTAGGCAGCCAGGCAAGTCTTCATCCTTGCGGCTGACTCGAAAAATTGGCGTTCAGGTTGGCCACTGTTTGAATGCCCACTTCCGGTATATATAAGAGTACACGTCGTTTTTCAACTACCCACGGGCGCTGAGGGATCCTGGGACCTGAGTTTTGTTGCAGGGCCGACATACATCATCAGTCGAAGGCGCTTCAAAATTGCGCCGCTGGTCACAGAGCGCAGGGGGCACCTTGACAAGGCGTAGTTGAGGAAGCCGAATAGTGGCTGATGGATTGCAACGCTGTACAGAGTCTAAGCAAATCCCTCGGGTAAGTATGCTAATTTCAGCTGTTGTACGGCGTACTGAACATCCACCGAGGGTCGCTGAATTCGCGACAAAGGGCGATGCATGTGCCACCTTGCAAGGGATTCGAGAGTTTCCTGCTAGTACCACCGGCGGGCTTCCCGGTTCCCGGTCGAGAACCGTGTCTTGACGGTCACTATGTCCCTACAGAGACGATCCATGAGATATTTATGGGGTGCATTCCTGGTATGTGTTACTACATTTCTTTTGATACCATTGGTTTCACTCATGCATCCGATCACTGTTCACCTGTGCAACCGTCGTAGGTACCTCAGCCACTTCGCTTTCCCTCAGGTTATCCCTTTGTATGCCATCCTACGACGTCGACCTTGATCGACTCTATACTCCTGCGACATCCCGATGTCGAAGTATCAGCCGTAATGGCGATTTAGTTCCCTCTTTGGCCAAATCATACACTGGGTCTTGGACTAGGCGTCGTATGGATCGTTGTCATTTGCAGGGGAATATGCGTGTTAACCTTTTTGCTGCATCGACAAGGCTATGGACGATTGTAATCCACGTGTTCACGCTGCGATATGATCTTGAAGTATTTGAGCGCCTCTCTGCCAATGTTCCTGTTGGTCAGCAGCTGCGCCGCGGGAGAGGCAGCGTTTTCAAGTCCTTGGAAGTGAAGGATACAGCGTACGTTACAAATCTACCACCTCAAGCTTGATCTAATGCCGCTTTGAGAAAGTCCATTCCTTCAACGTAACATGGTCAGCTGCACCTTTTGTAAGAATGTAACTGAGAAGCGACGCTTCGCTGGTAAACGTACATGTTCCTTCACATTCCATGCGAGCAAGCGATATGCTTTGTCCTCAAGCCTTATCGGCGAATGCCAGCGGGTACGGTCGGTTTTTGGAAACCGGTCCTTTATCAGGTGTCTTGGTGCGTTTCATTCTCTGTGCTGATTATCCTTCCTCACTGGTGCGTATGATGGACATCCAGATTTCACCGTATGCGGCTCTGCGTGCTTTATGAAGGCCACCATGAATCCCCCAGGGCATTGAGTTACGAGACCTTCGGAGCTGTGCCATGTTTTGTTGCCATGCCAGAGCTACGAATAAAAGAGCTGAGGTATGGGTAGATGGGAAGCATAGGTAAATGGAAGGCACGAGTGTAGATCAATGGAGGGCATGTAAACGGCGTACAATTAAGCCAGCCCATTTTCGGGTACAAGCCTAGAGTTGATCCATGCCTTGTGTCTTCCATTTTTCTATGCATACTAGCTACTTGTGCGTAATAACAATTGATATGAACATACGCAAACATTATTGATATGGATTCAAACTATTACTTATGCAACGTCTCTGTCTGAGTTGGCCGACGCCGTCGTCCAATGTCCTGGATCAAGACCGGATATGGGTTGTGTCACTCAGTTGACGTCATTAGGGTGACTGGCATTCCGGGCCGAGCGCGGTTTGAATGCGCGTATATAATGGTCGGTCGCGTCTTTCGTTCCTCTTTTTCTCTTACCCCCACTCGAATTTCTTCTTCATATTGATGCCCTCTTTCGAATGTCGCTGCACGTTCACACGTACCCTTGCCTTTGTGCGGGTCTCCTCCAGATACCACGGCAGTTTATCGTCGACACTCTTGGCGACACCATTGGTTCGAATATTAAAGCATGTCAATATATTTGGCGTGATGATACTTCGTGTTCATCTATAGCGGTGTCGCGTGCGTGGATACCAAATGGTTAGGTGTCAGAGACGCCGAAATCATGGTCAGTTTTTCACACTGAAAGCCCATCTGCTGGCGTGATGTCATGGTTCTGACAAGCACCATTCGATTACAGGCAGCACACCGTGACGACGTCGAGCGTATAGATGATGCGAGAATGGCATAAAGGTAGCGTGGATCGTTGCTTGTATCTGGAAGGTCGTGGCTGACGTCGGGTCCACGTTTAGCCCATAGTGTGTCTGGATGACAACTTGAACGCTATCCACGACCACTCGCCACTTTAGAACTGGACCCCATCATATTGTACGTGCGGTGATGATGATCTTTCTTGGTCTGACATTGTTCTTGCATAGCTGAAGTCATCTTGATAGCAACGATATCCCCTGACAAGCTCATGTGTAAGTATAGCGATCACGCCTGGTCCGGTTCGCTCCCGCAAACGACATCATTCCTTGAATACCAGACGACAGATACATGACGTCAGCCTGCTCCAGACACACATATACGGGCCTATTGCAGATCCCCATCATCGTTTATTTCCCCTGTTCTTGCTCCATGAATTCTACGCTTGTCCTCGTTCTGTTCTGTCTGAGCGTCCTTCAGTGTCGCTGCCTCCTCCCTCGGCGGCTCACATCATGCCCACGCTTCCTTTGGAATACTGTAAGTAACCCACTAGATGACGCTTCATAAAATCTCATTCATGACGCTGGACGGGTAATTGGCACCCACATCTTGTCTGTGTCGAATCGATATAGGGGAAACGTGCTAGAGAATGTTGGTTCCCGCAAATTTAAACCCACAAGGCTCGATATACGAGGTTTCTGTGTCAGAACGTCTCACCGGAATTACGGAATACGCTGCTCCGACCTAGGCACTGGATGAAATTCGTCCATCCTTGCTTCTGGTGTGTTTCTGTGGCTAGCATGATTTTGATTATCTTCCTTAGCTGCTTGTTCTGGTATCCGCAGGAACTTTCCCCGCAACAAAACCCGCCGTTCACACGTCAGCATCTTGACCCGCTTGAGGATGTGCAAAGCATGGGTAACCGGGAAACATGGGTAAATGGAAGGCAACGGACACTTGTCGAACAACAACTTCAAACGTCTATGTCCTGTGACTTCCATTTATCCATGTCCATCGGTCACCCATGTGCTTGGACAGTCGGTTGATATCATTCACGTGGCTGGAGACCGACGCAGCTACTAGTGTATCGCAGCTTGTCATGTACTGTAGTGCACTTCATCGGAATTTGCTGAGAGTCCTTTGTGGGATGCAACTCAACTTCACTGGAAACCATGTCCTACACAGAAAATATTTGCCTTGAGTGTGGCTGACTTGAAAATTTGGCGTTCAGGAATCAAGCCAGCCACGGCGGCTGACACTTTGAATGCCAACCTCCAACATATATAAGGGTGGGTCGTTCGCTTTCCCGTCTCCAATTCCTCTTCCTCACATCCCTCTTCTCATATCCTTTCTTTAGCCATCGATGCGCTCAGGCATTTGGATGCTACGCGTCCACTGGTCTCCACCGAACAAACATATGTTATGGTATGCTATCCTCATCTCATGGCGTCGACGTTGACACTCACAACACCTCGTCCAGTGTCTACGCATCCGCCAACGTGTGTTTGTGGACAAACGGTGTCGAGAATGATTCGACGATGCATACCTTCTACAACGCAAGCCGAAGCGGAGCAAGGGTAGGCTTACTACTTGGCGGTGCACACTTTTCAACGCATCACTGTCGTTTACAAACTATCCGTAGGCTTTGAGTCTATATGGCTACCCACCATTGGTTCGACCCCGGGATTGATGTAGACCAGCAGAAGGATCTTACACCCAAGATTGCATGGCTTGATACGTATAGCGCGCAAGGGGAACTAGACGGAGTGACCCTGGAGCTTCTAACACGGCGACCCTCTTTGTGATCAGGGCTCGATCATACCGTGAAGCTGAGGCTAAAGTCGTACTGAAGACAACCAGCGGATCGTATGCCTCGTATGTGGATTTCAGCTATTGCGTTCTACAATGTATTGAACGACCATTAAGAATCAATGATGAAGCGAGGCATGCAGGACTGCAAACATTGCCACGGTTTCCCGCCCCAACCTGAATCTCTAGCTGAGAAGCGCGTCCTCACGGGTAGCAGCAGAAGCCCAAAACGACCTATCGCTCCACCATCGTCTCCTGGACTACGCTGTCCCACGACGTCGACCTTGACCGACTCCTATGATGCTCGTGCACGCGACGGCCTTGCCTGTATAATAGCGACTGGTCGCCCCCTTGATCGTCCAGATCATGGTCTCTAGCCTACTCCTTCATCGTACCCAACCGCTTTAGTTCCCGAACTCTGGATCGTTGTCACATCCTCTCGCAAGCCTTGCCCTATCATAAAGGGCCATGAAATGCGGTACTTGGGTGCTTTCTGGACCCGCAGGAGGTGGGTAAGGTTTTCCTGGTGGTTCAATAACGGAGCGGTAGGTGCTTTAATCCAGCTGATGGGGCATGTGAGTCACAACATTGTTGGTCCATGGTTATCGTCTGATAGTCGTAAAATCTAGCAGCGCGTGCTTTCGCATAGAACAGGGGAGCTGGGAATGAGTATGATAGGGAGAAACGATCCACGCAACCAAATGGCTCGCGTGGCAATCGTACCCATGTCTTACCAAATGTGGACTGCAGAAAAGAAGGCCACGGAGAAGTGGCTCATCGACGTGGATATTATCGGTACTGGCTGGGAGGACTGTTCCCACCATACGCGTAAGTGATTCCTCTTGCTTCGTATTCAAATTTTCGTATTAATTTGTTGGTTCTTGGAAGTTCTCTCGTTTAGGGTCCAATGTCTAGGTGCGTTCTGTTCTCCGCACTCGTTGTCCTCTCTTGCTGATCAGCGTATAATTAGTTTCATGCTTACCATCACTCAGCATCACCGACACCAGCATCACTGACAGTACCTTTCCCCTCCGTGCAGACACCTCGGACTGGCGCCGTCCGTTGTGTTACGAGATGCGAGGGTTGATACAGGAGCGGGGCATGGGCAAATGGGAAGTATAGGTAAATGGAAGGCATGGGTACAGATGAATCAAGGGGATGCGAACGGTGTGCGGCTATGCCAACCGTTCTCGGAGCATGCCTAGATTTGGTCTGCGCCTTGTGTCTTTCATTTGTCTATGCATTCCAGTTACCTGTGCCTTGTCCTCTATGACGGGTCACCGATTTTGTTATGGGCGATTGTCATGTAGGATTCCTAGTTGTGACATGTCTGGAATCATGGAGCACTCGGTTTATGTGGACGTACCATCCCGTTCAATGTGATCTGGTTTAGCCATTCCAATTAGGTATTTATTGCAGGCATGTTTGATCACTGAACTTGTCGATGACTTCAACATTTTAGTCAAGACCAATCTAGTTCTTCAGCGTCAACTCTAACTTGAAGGTGGGTCGACTTGGTTAGCCCACGTTGATTGATATGCAGAACTACTATCTTGAATGTATGAACGCATCGGACTGGATCGCTTCGATCGTTTCTGGATGATTTTGGTGATGAACATACGATTAAAGCCCATGGGATCTACTATGATACGCTGCAGCCCGGGGAGTCCATGCCCGGTGATGGACCAGGTGACCGATGACCAGTGATGACGAGCTCATGTTGTGGTCCAAGATAGTTGGCACACGTCGTTCAAGCTTAGATTTGCTCCAAGTACTGTTCAAATGGCCTAGATTATGATTTTCTTTGGTCCTTCAGACGTGACACGCCCGGGCCATCGTTACTTGGCCATGGACGTTTAGAATTCGCCTATCCCTTCCGGTCATCCACTGGCATTCAGCTTCGGACCGACTCTCCGACATTGCTTCTCTTCCGTGCCGAGGTCAGTCGTCGCAGTTTGAATTCCAGTCCCCAGCGCATATATAAAGGTCGGTCGTCGCACCGTTGCTTTCCATCTCTTCTCTTCCACCATCATGTATCTGCGTTCATGTTCGCCCGCTGCTGCGTGGGTCTCCTCCAGATACCGACATTCATGGAATCTGCATACACTTCCATGGTTTTACCACCTGCCTCACTATGCTTGTGCAATTGTTACCGCTTCGCAGGTGTAGTCTTGTCGAAAGACTCATGACGGTGCATGATGTGTATCATTGCGGACACAGCAAGTATGTAGGGTATATGTGAAGCACGATTAACGATTGACGTCTTTATGTTTATATAGCATTTGGAGGCATCCAACGGACTAAGATTGACTCGCCGTGGCAGCCTCGGAGGTCGCTGTGAGTGTCGTCCTGAACACTTTTCAATGTTTTCATGCTGACAAGTACTGTTGGATGTGTCTAGGATGGCTGCATGGCATCGTGCACGCATTGATCGGCATTCTGACCTTGTTTGCCGACACCCGGTTTTCTCAAAGTTGGTTGATCCCTACTTCGCCGTGTTTCCATCTGATCATCTTCAGGTACTTCCCTGGGGGCAACCTCGACCTTATACCTCGATGGACCAATGGAGCCCGATTTTGGGCAACTCAACGCCGTGGAAATGCGAGCGAACACCACGTCACACGGAGCTTTCAGCTGCGTGTTGTGTTCTCACGAGTCGGAACTTGAAGACCAGCCAACCGAGGACATGTGCATGGCACAGGTAAATGGAATGCATAGGTGAATGACAGGTATGGGTATGGATGAATGAAAAAGGATGCAAGTGCAAGTACCATGGACCTGGGTGTGTCAAAACCCATGTGAAATGGCAAGCAGCGCTTAGTGCCTAACATTTATCTATGCTTTGTATCTTTCACTTACTTATGCCCACCATTTACGTTTGCCTGCCTTTCTGTCGTGCAGCACCCGGGTGTTTTGTAGTTATGGAATCTATTGTGTCTGCACGTGTCCCAGAATTAAGATGGTATTACAGGCCCCTTTCCCATTCGCACATTTGAGTCACCTCGCCGAGGGCTCCCCTTCGTGACCATGACACTGCTCTGTGTGTACTAGTCCTTGTACGCACGCTGCACTAGCGCTAGCGTCACACTCGGACAGGCTCGTTGCATCCCTCACTGGCGTTTACTCTTGGCCTCTTTCCATTGACCCGACGTATGACTGCTACAACTCCACGCCAAAACTTCGGGCAGTCTCGCAAACGCAAATGCCAAGCTCGCACGGGCTCAGGCAGAGCTCCCACGTCTCGTGGTTGAGGAACGCCAGATCGATGTTTGTGGAACCACAATCCAATCCGAGTCATGGGCTATGGATGGCCAGGTGGTGTACTGCAGTTCCCTACTCACACTCGGGGTGTCATATGCTCACATGTAAGTAGGTACAGTCCCTTCCCACACAACTACGCATATGGAAATCCATCAGATATATGGTGCTTCGCGGACAACAGGACAGTCCCACAGAGATGACTTACGAGGGCCTGATTGTATCAGCGTCCCACGAACACGAGCCTGGATCAACGCATAAAGGTCAAGTTGGCCTGGAAATGGAAACGGGAGTATGAAACCTTGGTCAAGGTCAGTCCCCTGCTATCTTGCATGTATGTCGTTTCTGTTGGACGCCATGTTGTCTTCGCGGTAAGTGTGACGGACTTACACCACTGCTGACATTGCCGAGTTCATCAGTGGCATATCTCGGGTCCAGCTCACGATGATGCTCGTTCGTCACCCATCGTGTGCTCAGGAGTCTTCGGGTGGGTCTCTATTTGCACATCTATGTCCTATCACCTCAGAATTCATTCGCATTTAGGACCATTCTGGATCAGATTATTGGAAAACGACGGCAAGGTGGAGGCATCCTCGGGGAGTGTGTGGGGTCCGAGTGGATCATTAGTCATGCTGTCTCACTTTCGAAAAGTTGGCTTCGACTCAAACGATATTTTCGAGCGACGCGAGCCTTCAACTGGTGGACCGGCGCCGTAGGTAGTCGACTGATCACTCGCAGGAATCAGTCGGCCATAGCCTGTTGGACATACTTTAAGCCGAATGAGTTGGCGTCCTGGGAGAGGCTTTGCATTGATACTCCGGCGTTGCTTATACAGGAAAGCCCACAATCGGACATGAAAGTTGACGACGAAATAGATGGACGAGGCAGACGTGGGTAGGTAGTAACATTCATTTATGAAGGTGACTGTGTGGCGCGGCATTCGGAACACTGCCTTGTTGAAGGCAAGGCCTTATGCTGCATCAGTTCGTCTGCAAAAGGTCAGCAGGAACAGATCATGTTACATTGACACTCATGTGTCACGCATCATGCGCCTCAGACGATCCCCTGGCACTTAAAACTTTAACCTTGTGCCCCTTCTCATGTTACTCCGTTTCCTTCTCACCTACATTCAGCAAGGCGATCGTGGACGAAGTCAGCCCTAGTTTATGAAGAGGAGGGCATCGTGTGAGAGAGGAAGTCACAAGGGGAACATGGATGAAATTAATCTCCCAGTCAAGTCCCGCCATCCGAGTCCGACATCCAAATTCGAGGTGACATCGTGAGTCGTTCCAGATTTGGACTCGAAACCTGATTGGAATCCAGACATTCCGAGTCAGATAAGGTACACTTCATTTGAAGCGCACTGGTATGTGAAGGCCATGGTTGCACCAGTTCGCACATGCTTCCGCTGGCGGAGGTCTCCATGTGCCAGATACTCTGACCCTATCTTACGGTTCGTTGCCACAATCAGTCAGCATGAAACACGACGTTTCATCCTCAGACTGTCAGACTTCTCACTGCGTGGCCTATCTGCGCAATCGGAATCAACCATCACGTCGGAAGTGAGTCTTCTGCCTGTGACAGTTGTTCAGACGCGCGCTTGCAACCTTTTTGTGTTGGTAGTTTGTTGCCTGGTTACCGTCAAGCTGATCTGGCGGTACGGAAGGCGCGAATGACGGTGCGGAGATGCCAACGAGGATAGTGGAATCTCCTTGTGGTTTAGGACTCGGACATCGTTGACGTCCACGTTCAAGCGCTACCAACAATCATATTCCTCCTCCATTACTTTTGTGACCTGCGGTATGA
>JBBPTX010001125.1:0-12391 GCA_038094595.1 Pulveroboletus aff. annulatus | reverse complement strand
TGTTGGGCCTAGGGGATGGACTAATGTAGATACGTATCTAGATTGGTACACAACATGTATCTACACGTAGAATAGTATATAAAGCGAGACTGGACGGAGCTCAGTCTCCAGTCTAGTTCTCTTGTTCTTCTCCTACAAGTAACATCTTAAGAAATACTCTTCTCGACGCCTAGCTTTTAAGTGGTTGCCTGCAAAGATTTGTAGACGCAACAGAGACTTGCTGTCTCAATGGTGGACGTCGTCTTGCGACAAGGGATAAGCACTACTTCTTTCGAAAAACGATCTACAGCTACTAGAATGCTGTCTAACCCGTTACTTTCTGGAAAATCGGTGACAAAATTGACAGATATGTCTTGCCAAGGTCCACTAGGGACTTCTAGAGGTTGCAATAGACCAGAACTGTGCTGGTTGGAGGGTTTCATTCGTGCACATCGATCGCAGCAAAATACATAGTTTTTGATCTGAGTTGTGACACCAGGCCACCAGTAATGACGTAAGACTAATTCAATAGTCTTTTCGCTTCCGAGATGACCGGCCATAGGCGAGTCATGACATAATTTAAGGGTCTTGATTCTTAGATCTTCATTATCTCCGTCTTTGGCCGGAACATATAACCGGTTTCTTTCTTGGTAGAGAAGCCCATTTACTTCTTCACACACTGTGTGCTCTTTACATAGCTTTTGTACTTCCGTCTTCATCAAGAGACATGTTTGGTTAAATATTTCTTGATGTAGCTGTGCCCCTTCATCGTAGATTGCGACTTTGGATGATGTTGTCCTTATCTGCTCCAGGGATATCATTATTATGCCTTTGTTGTCGTTTTCTACTCCTTGCGCATGATCTTCTCTTCTGGAGAGAGCATCTGCTTTTACATTGGATGATCCTGGTTTATACACAAAGGTATAATTAAATCTGGATAGATATTGCGCCCATCTAGCTTGTCTTCTAGATAGATCTTGCACTTTCATAAAATATTGAAGATTAGCGTGATCATTCCATATTTCAAATGGATGTTTAGTTCCTTCTAGATAATGGCGCCATTGTTCTAATGCTCTGATGATGCTCAACACCTCTTTATCTGCGATAGGATAGTTTCTTTCTTCAGGTGACATTGAGTGCAAGCTAAACGCCACTGGATGCCATTTGTCTTCTTTTAATATAGATAACACTGCCCCTGTTGCATAATCTGAGGCATCTGTTTCTAGACGGAATTGACAATTGATGTCTGGGTAGGCGAGAATAGGAGCCGTAGTGAATCGTTCTTTTAACTTATCAAAAGCGTCTTGCTGAGGAGAATCCCATTTCCAAGAGACATCTTTCTTTAGGAGGTCGTTTAGAGGTCTAGCGACTTGTGCGTATCCTTCTATAAAGCGACAATAGTAGTTGGCAAGGCTGAGAAAGCTTCGCACTCCTTTTACATTAGTGGGTGCTGGTCAATCTAAGATGGCATCAACTTTCTTGCGATCCATCTTGATCCCATCTTGTCCTATGACCATCCCCAAATAGTTGACTTCTTTCTTGAAGAAGTGACACTTCTCTGGCTTGGCGAAGAGATCGTTTTCTTCTAGGCATTTTAACACTTTCTTGATAATCTCTGCGTACTCCTGTTCGTCATCCATTTTAGTAAACATCATGACGTCGTCGATGTAGACTACCATGACGTCTTCCATATCTGTGAATAACTCATTCATCATGGTTTGGAAAGTGGCTAGAGAGTTGCACAGTCCAAAGAACATAACTAGGGGTTCGAAGGTTCCCTTATGCGTGACGAAGGCTGCTTTCCATTCGTCACCTTCTTTGACGTGTACATTGTTGTATCCCCATCTGAGATCTAACATTGTGAATAATTTAGCTCCTTTTAATTGATCCACAAGTTGTGAAATGAGGGGAAGGGGGTAGTTGTTTCGCACTGTTTGCGAGTTTAGATAACGATAGTCTTGTACCATGTGCTTTCGCCCGTCTTTCTTTGATATAAAGAAAACTGGTGACATTTGAGGAGATTTAGAAGGTCTGATGTATCCTTTGGACAACTGTTCTTCTAGCCAATCTGATACTTCCTTCTGTTCATCTGTGCTCAGGGGTATAAGTCTTCCTTTCTTCGGCTAAAAGTCTTCTTTAAGATCTATGGCATGATCCCAAGATTTTCATGTGGGCATTCTGGTAGATGCCTTTTCCTCGAATACTTTAAGATGCTCATGATAGCATTCTGGCACGAGTTCTGCAGCTGATTTCTTTTGATCCATAAGGGATTTCAGTTTTTCGTCTACTACTTGCCCTATTCTGATATTTCATTCTTGTTTCTCTTTTTGTTTCTTTTCTAATGTTTTTATTGTTTTGTATACTTTATATTGAGCTTCCTGCTCCTCTTTTTTTAGTAGCCTGAGATAGATGCTTTTGTCCCTGAGTTCCCAGCATTCTTTTCCACAACTTCTTATTTTAATCTCCCCAGTCTTCCAATTGATATCTGGGTTGTGCTTCTTTAGCCAAGAGTAGCCGATCACCATCTGATTCTTTCCTAGGCTGGTGACTTCTGCTTCGACTATCTCTTGATGTCCTTTGTAGTCTAATAGAAGAGAGGCAATGTGTGTGATCTTGCCTGCTTTGTTTTGTGTACCGTCTACGTTATAGACAGTGAGGGGTTGTGCAAGTTTCTTAAGTGGAAGTGCATGTTGCATTGCAAATACGTTATCTACAAAGACGCAATTTGCGCCTGAATCCAAGAGTGCTGATACTGAAATAAAACCTTGGTCAGTGTTTTTGGGTTTTACCTTTATTTTCATTTTTAATTCGTTATCGATTTTGAGTGATCTACAAAAAATTCCTTTGTCTGGGATTTGATCTGTAGGAGAGATCGAAGGGTTAGCTTTCTTTGTAGAGGAATTAAGCATCAGTGTATCGCCCCAGCCAAGCCTCTGAGAGGACTCCTCTATCGGCAAAGAAGAAGATATAATAGTGGAAGGCGCTGCTTCCGTATTGTAAACATGTAAACTAATGAAATGATTGTCCGTTGGAAAGTGTACCTGCTTATGCTTACCTTCGCCTAGATTAGACCCAGTTCCTAAATCTAGGCTCTGCCTTTTGCCGACTTCTTGTTTTCGGCATCCTCGACGTCCCTGAAGAACGCCCTTGCTTCTTCAAACAACATGCCCCTTATAGCTACTGTGGGATCACGTCCTTTTCCTTTTTCGGCTTGTATGCTGGGCGTATAGATGTGTTTGGTGCTTTTAACGTCATCCAAAGACGTGCTTCTTACCTGCCTTCTTCGGCAGTCCTTTTTGTGACCATTGCTCCATCCACAGAGGTCACACTTGGTGCTGGGCTTTTTACATTGTTTGGCGAAGTGCCCCATTTCACCACAGTTATAGCATGACTTGGCCCCTTTCTGGGCTGCGCTGATATCCATAGCATTTGGATCTTTTGGTTTAGATCCAAATCTAAATTGAGTATGTCCCCTGATAAGATCTAGGCTTTCGAGGCAGTGTCCTATGTCTCTTAGCATCTCCATTGTTTGGTGGACTGTTGTTTTTCTTAGTCCATTCTTCCAAATGTAGTCCATGATATATCGTTTGACATTCTGCTCTAGGAGATATACTTTATGTGGATCTCCTAGTTCTGTCTTTTCGTATTCTGCATACCATTTGACAAGGAAATCGTCAATCAGCTGGGTGTTTCCTTGTTTCATATCATTTATCTTTTTTGTGGCTCTGTCCTTGACGTTGCTTCCTCTAAAGAGATCTCTTAATTCTCCTTCAAGGTCTGCCCAACTGTATCCTTGATTTGTGAAGAGCCTTTGCAGTCTCAGTTGCACAAAAGGCCCTGCCCTTGGTTCTTTTAGTCTGGATAGAACTGCTAAGATTGCATCGCCACTTTGTGGCGCTATCACGTGCTGGTTTATCAGAATCCAGGATTGGATCTTTGCCCACCACTCGTCAAATTTGGCAAATGACCCGTCAAAGTCTCCTGGGTCTGCAAAAACTTCTACTTTTTGCGACGTGTTAATGGTTGTTTTAGTTTGTGTTGCCCCTGATCCACTTGGGGTTGGTTGTCTCATGGGTGGTCTCAGTTGTCCAGCTAACGTCTGTATCATTTGTTCGATCCTTGCTACCGCATTCTTTAGCTGTGCTATTTCACTGCTGAGATGGTCATATCAGTTGTCTTGCATTTGTGTGAACTGTGCAATTGCTTCTAGATGATTCACACCTATGTCTGCAAAGGTGGTGCGGAGATCATTGGCTGAGATGGGGATGAAAGACATTGTGATTGGTAGGTGGTAACTAGTATTTATAGGATTTCCTTTGTTGTACCCTTAGCTGAATGCGACTGCCTCTGTCGTTTCTTTTTATCGTTTGCTCACGACATTGTCTCTTAACTCGTGGCTGATCCTCTATGTCTGTGTATAAAGCTTCAATGCTTTCTTCTCTATATTGTCTTCTAGCTAAGACGATTTCTTCTTCTGCACGTGCTGCCCCTAGTGTGGCGTTTAAGCGAATGTTACGTGGTTCTTCTGGCCATGCAAAAGGGTTTGCTGAAGGGCTTCTTAATGGGGTGGTTGGGTACCTTAATGATGCTAAGTCGGTGGCGGGGCTTAAACTTTGATGTGAAGGTGTGGGGTTTCAATAGTAGGTGTCCCCGGTGAATCTGATATCTGTGGCGATGACATCTACATCATCTCCATTGCTGAAACTGTGGGGTTGGAGATCTTCTTCGACTAATCTCCAAAATTCTTCCTCTGTGGCTGCAACTTCAGGCCAGTCATTTGGGTCTACTTCACTCCCTATGCTTGCTGTTGCGAACAAGTTCTCCCTGGGCTCTACTACGGATTCTCCTTGTGCTACTGGTACTACGGCTAATTCCCAAGGTCTAGTGGTGTCGACGTGTGGGAGATAAGATTGGAAAGGGAGAAGGGAATGGTGAAAAGAGATGGTCACTTGATAGCGGCCCCTGTTAGTGCTTATCCTAGAGTGACTTTATAACGCGCTCACTTGCTAGAGCCAAAGGGGAGCAAGCGAGAGGCTTGTAGTGCGTTCGTTCGATAGTGATTGGGTGAAAGGTTGAAGACAGTCTAGTTCTAGTGTTGCGACTACAATTTCTTGCGGGCAATCACTATCTTATAGACGTCGAGAGGAAAGGATTATCTTAGTACTACTTTTGTAGGCAGTGGACAAGAGAACTAGACTGGAGACTTAGCTCCGTCCAGTCTCACTTTATATACTATTCTACATGTAGATACATGTTGTGTATCGATCTAGATACATATCTACATAAGTCCATCCCCTAGGCCCAACATGATTGACATGAGGAGTTGGCCTGTAATGAAGATTAATAAGTACATGAGGTTACCAGCTGTTACGAATTGATTTCGTGAAACTGACATTTTCGCATTTTCCTCATTATCTAATCTTATCTTCCCATGATCTTATCTAAGATCACTCCCTTCGCTATTCCTTTACCTTTCTACCCGATTAGATAAGATATGATGTCATCATGACATCACTGGTCTAGGTGCCTCACCACATACGCATTACTTTAATCCCCTTGCTCTAGACCTATCCTTTCACTATCACCCTTCCATTCCTTTCATATATACCTCACCTTAGCCAGCATGTACACTGCCCTACTCCACACATACATCATACCCTTTACCTCTACCCTCTACCCAGCTGGCTTAGAACATTATATCTCCTACTATACCATACTGTATAAATACAGGGAACACTTGAGGATACTTCCCTAAGTTGTTCCACCTTGATACTTTCCTACTCTTGCCCAAGAAGATCCAGCCCTTCTTGTGAACATAACGTCACAGCAAGCCGTCGCCTCATCTATCACCCGATATCTGAGCAACTTCGAGAGTTCCTTCCTACGTCCCCTATTCATATCATCCATCTTCCCTCAGACTAATTAAGATTCCTATCTCGCTCATTGATTAGATAGAGATCTAGTTCAGCCTCCCTCACTTCAGTCATAACGAAGAGAGTAGTCGCTTCACCAGCTGTTGATCTGCTGCGGGTGGGTAGAATGGAAGGTGTCAATGGTAATTAAAGATAAGGGATCACATCACAGTGATGGGGTGACTGGTGTGAGGTCTGTGATGATCACGATGTTATTAAATACATATTGTGATCAATGGAATGAAAGTGAAAGTGAAGCCCATTGATCTGGAAGGGCCCATAGATCCCTTGTGTCTAGCACAATGTCTAAGTTGGGTTTTCCCTTTGATAAGATAAAGAAGCGTCCATATGCACTAAGTAAAGGTTGAAAAATATATAGCTGTAACAACAGCTACTAGAATGCTGTCTGATCCATTACTTTCTGGCAGATCAGTGACGAAATTGATGGATATATCCTGCCAGGGTCCACTAGGAACTTCTAAGGGTTGTAATAAACCAGAACTAGGCTGGTTGGAGGGTTTCATTTGTGCGCATCGATCGCAGCGAGATACATAGTCTTTGATCTGAGTTGTGGCGCCAGGCCACCAATAGTGACATAAGACTAACTCAATAGTCTTTTCATTTCCGGAATGACCTGCCATAGGCGAGTCGTGACATAATTTAAGGGTCTTGATTCTTAGATCTTCATTATCTCTGTTTTTGGCCGGAACGTATAACCGGTTTCCTTCTTGGTAAAGAAGCCCATTTGCTTCTTCACACACTTTGTGTTCTTTACATAACTTTTGTATTTCTGTCTCTGTCAAGAGACACGTTTGGTTAAATATTTCTTGATGTAGCTATGCCCCTTCATCGTAGATTGCGACTTTGGATGATGTTGTCCTTATCTGCTCCAGGGAGATCATAGTTATGCCTTTGTTATCGTCCTCTATTCCCTGCGTATGGACTTCTCTTCGAGAGAGGGCATCTGCTTTGGCGTTGGACGATCCTGGTTTGTATACAAAGGTGTAATTAAATCTGGATAGATATTACACCCATCTAGCTTGTCTTCTAGATAGATCTTGCGCTTTCATAAAGTATTGAAGGTTTGCGTGATCATTCCATACTTCAAACGGATGTTCCGTTCCTTCTAGATAATGGCACCATTGCTCTAATGCTCTGATGATGCTCAACATCTCTTTATCGGCAATAGGATAGTTTCTCTCTTCTGATGACATCGAGTGTGAGCTGAATGCCACTGGATGCCATTTGTTTTCTTTTAATATAGATAATACTGCTCCTGTCGCGTAGTCAGAAGCATCTGTTTCTAAACAGAACTGACAATCAATATCAGGGTAGGCAAGAATAGAAGCCATGGTAAATCATTCTTTTAGTTTATCAAAAGCGTTCTGTTGTGAGGATTCCCATTTCCAGGAAACATCTTTCTTTAGGAGGTCGTTCAGAGGTCTAGCGACTTGCGCATATCCTTCAATAAAACGACAATAGTAATTGGCAAGACCGAGAAAGCTTCGCACTCCTTTTACATTAGTGAGTGCTGGCCAGTCTAAGATGGCATCAACCTTCTTTCAATCCATCTTGATCCCGTCTTGTCCTACGACTATCCCCAAATAGTTGACTTCCTTCTTGAAGAAGTGACACTTTTCTGGTTTGGCGAAGAGATCATTCTCTTCTAAATGTCTCAACACCCTTTTGATGATTTCTGCGTATTCCTGTTCATCGGTTGTTTTGGTAAATATCATAACATCGTCGATGTAGACTACTACGATGTCTTCCATGTCTGCAAATAGCTCGTTCATCATGGTTTGGAAGGTGGCTGGAGAGTTGCACAGTCCAAAGAACATAACCAGGGGTTCGAACATTCCTTTATGCATAACGAAGGCTGCTTTCCATTCGTCACCTTCTTTGATGCATACATTGTTGTACCCCCATCTGAGATCCAACGTGGTAAATAGTTTAGTGCCCTTTAATCGATCTACGAGTTGTGAAATGAGAGGAAGGGGATAGTTGTTTCGCACTGTTTGTGAGTTTAGATATCGATAATCTTGCACCATGCACTTTTGCCCGTCTTTCTTTGGAACGAAGAAGACCGGTGATGTTTGAGGAGATTTAGAAGGTCTGATATATTCTTTGGACGACTGATCTTCTAGCCAGTCTGTTACTTCCTTTTTTTCATCTGCACTCAGGGGTATTAGTCTTCCTTTCTTCGGCTGAAAATCTTCTTTAAGATCTATGGCATGGTCCCAAGATTTCTGAGTGGGCATTCTAGTTGATGCCTTTTCTTCGAATACTTTGAGATGCTCATGATAGCATTCTGGCATGAGTTCTGCAGCGGATTTCTTTTGATCCATAAGAGATTTGAGCCTCTTGTCTACTGCTTGTCCTATTCTAATGTTCCGTTCTTGTTTCTTGTTTTGCTCCTTTTCTAATGTTTTTATTGTTTCATATACTTTATATTGAGCTTCCTGCTCTTCTTTTTCTAATAGCCTAAGATAGACGCTTTTATCTCTGAGCTCCCAGAATTCCTTTCTGCAACTTCTTAGTTTGATATCCTCAGTCTTCCAATTAATGTCTGGGTTATGTTTCTTTAACCAGGAGTAGCTGATGACCATCTGGTTCTTTCCTAGACTAGTGACTTCTGCTTCGACTATTTCTCAATGTCCTTTGTAATCTAATAGGAGGGAGGCGACGTGTGTGATCTTGCCTGCTTTGTTCTGTGTACCGTCTACATTATAAACGGTAAGAGGTTGTGCTAGTTGCCTTAATGGGAGAGCATGTTGCATTGCGAATACATTATCTACAAAGATGCAGTTTGCGCCAAAGTCCAAGAGTGCTGTCACTGAAATAAAACTTTGATCAGTATTTTTGGGTTTTACCTTTATCTTCATTTTTAGTTCGTTATCAAGTTTTAATGATCTGCAAAAGATTCCTTCATCTGGGATTTGATCTGCAGGTGAGATCGAAGGATTAGCTTTCTTTGAAGAGAAATTAAGCACCGGTGTGACGCCCCAGCCAAGCCTCTGAGAGGACTTCTCTGTCAGCAAAGAAGTAGAAATAATAGTGGAAGGTGCTGCTTCTGTATCATAAACATGTAAACTAGAGAAACGATTGTCCGTTGGAAAGTGTATCTGCTTATGCTTACCTTGGCTTAGATCAGGCCCAGTTTCTAGATCTAAGCTTTTCCTTTTCCCGACTTTCTATTTTCGGTATCTTCGACGTCCCTGAAGAACGCCCTTGCTTCTTCAAATGACATGCCCTTTATAGCTGCTGTGGGGTCACGTCCTTTTCCTTTCTTGGCTTGTGTGCTGGGTGTGCAGATGTGCTCAGTGCTTTTAGCATCATCCGAAGACATGCTTCTTACTTTCCTGCGTCGGCAGTCTTTCTTGTGGCCGTTAGACCATCCACAGAGTTCACACTTAGTGGAGGGTTTTTTGCATTGTTTGGCGAAGTGTCCTGTTTTGCCACAGTTATAGCAAGACTTAGCTCCTTTCTGAGCTGCACTGATATCCATTGCATTCGGGTTCTTGGGTTTCGATCCGAACCTGAATTGCGTCCTTCCTCTAATGAGATCCAAACTCTCAAGACAGTGTTCTACACTTCTTAACGTTTCCATTGTTTCATGGACCGTCGTTTTTCTCAGTCCATTTTTCCAGATATAGTCCATGATGTACCTCTTGACATTTTGTTCTAGAAGATATACCCCATGCGGATCTCCTAGTTCCGCCTTTTCATATTCTGCATATCATTTGACAAGGAAGTCATCGATCGGTTGAGTATTTCCTTGTTTCATGTCATTTATCTTTTTCGTAGCTTTGTCTTTGACATTGCTACCTCTGAATAGATCTCTTAATTCTCCTTCGAGATCCGTCCAACTATACCCTTGATTTGTGTAGAGTCTTTGTAATCTTAGTTGTGCAAAGGGTCCTGCTCTTGGTCCTTTTAGTCATGACAAAACTGCCAATATTGCATCTCCACTGTGAGGGGTTATGGCATGTTGATTGATTTGGATCCATGCCTGGATCTTTGCCCACCATTCATCGAACTTGGCAAATGATCCATCGAAATCCCCTGGATCTGCGAAGACTTCTACTTTTTGTGACGTGTTGATAGTTGGTTTCATTTGCGTTGCCCCGGATCCACTTGGGGTTGGTTGTCTTGTGGGTGGTCTTGGTTGTCCGGTTAAAACTTGGATCATTTGTTCAATTTGCGCTACTGTGTTCTTTAGTTGTGCCATTTCATTACTAAGATGGTCATATCTATTGTCTTGCGTTTGTACAAATTGTGCAATTGCTTCTAGGTGATTAGCACCTGTTTCTGTGAAGATGGTACGGAGATCGGTAGCTGAGATGGGAATGAAGAACATTGTGAAGGGGGTAAGGGTAGCTAGTACTTGTATGACTTTCTTTGCTGTACTCTTAGTTGTACTCGACTATAACGATCATTCCTTCTGATCGTTTGTGGATACTCGCGACGCTGTCTCTTCATGCGAGGGGCTATGTCTCTGTCTTCTTCTTCTAGCTCTGAGGCTTCTCTGTATCGCCTTCTGGCTATGCTTGCTTCTCTCTCAAATTGTTGCGCTCCTAGGGTTGCTTCTAAGTGCACGTTTCTTTGGGCTGTGGGCCACGCGTAAGGGTCTGGTTCTTGGTTCCTGATGACGTCAGGGATCGGGGTTGTGGGGTGGTGAAGCAAGGCTATTTCACTGATAGGGCTGAGGGTTTGTGACGATGGTGTGGTATCCCAGTAATACGTGTGTCCCATGAATCTTATGTCTGTGGCAATAATGTCAACGTCTGCTCCGTTACCGAAGCTTCTTGGTTGGAGATCCTATTCCAACAATCTCCAGAATTCTTCTTTGCTGGCTACAACGTCTGGCCAGTCATTTGGGTCAACTTCACTCCTTGTGCTCGCTGTTGCTAGTGAGTGCTCCCTGCTTTCTACTTTAACTACTATAGGTTCTCCTACGGCTACTGGAACGTCTACGAGTTTCCAAGGTTGCACTGCATCCACACGAGGAACATAGGTGAGGAAAGGGAGTAAGGATCAGTGAAACGAGATAGGCACTGAGTAGGATGCCCTTAGTACTACTCCTAGTGACTAGAGGATGCGCTCACTTGCAAAAGTGAGGGGACAAGTGAGGAGACTAGTGCGCGTCCAGCTTTCTGTGGTGATTGGGTACGAGAGTGTAAGACAGTCTAGTTCTAGTGTTGCGACTACAATCGTTGTAGGCAATCACCAATTACTTAGATGTCGAGGGGAATCTTAGATGCTTTTGTAGGCAGTGAAACAGGAGAACTAGACTGGAGACTGAGCTCCGTCCAGTCTCACTTTATATACTATTCTACGTGTAGATACATGTTGTGTACCAATCTAGATATGTATCCACATAAGTCCATCCCCTAGGCCCAACATGTTCAACATGAGGAGTCAGCCTGTAACGGAGATTAATATATACATGAGGTTTCCAGCTGTTAATCTGCTGCGGGTGGGTAGAATGGAAGGTGTCAATGGTAATTAAAGATAAGGGATCACATCACAGTGATGGGGTGACTGGTGTGAGGTCTGTGATGATCACAATGTATTAAATATGCGTTTTGTGATCAGTGGGGCAAAAGGTGAAGGGTAGAAAGTGAAGCCCACTGATCTAGAAGGGCCCGTAGATCCCCTGTGTCTAGCACAGTGTCTAGGTCGGGTTTTCCCTTGATAAGATAAAGAAAGTGTTCATATGCGTGAAGTAAAGATGAAAAATATATAGCTATAACAGTGACAGAATGGGGGTGGTGGTTGTGCATGAATTCAGCATGGGAAATGTGTTTGGACCAAGTAGAGGGGTGATCTCTGCAGTAGATACGAAGATAGGTTTCGACTTCTTGATTGATGCGTTTGGTTTCACTGTCGGTTTGGAGGTGGTAAGCCGTAGAGAGAGAGAGATCATAGTTGAGGAGGCATCCAAGTTCTTTGACAAAGGTGGAGGCAAATTGTGGGCCACAATTGGAGATAATCTTATCATAGAGGCCAAAGCAGAGATAAACTTTGTGAAAAAAGAGTGTGGCTATCCCTTTGGCAGTGATAGATTTCTTAGTGAGGCAAAGAATCACCCCCTTAGTAAGGCTGTGGTCCATCATGACCAATAACAAGTCAAACCCCCCAGACAGCAGAAGATCAGTGATCAGATCACAGGAGACCTGTTGGAAGAGGCAGGAACAGGAGGAGGGGATAGGGACAAGCAGGGGGGTGGTCAGGTGAGTGTTTGCTTTGTTGTGTTGGCAGACGGCACAGCCGTCGACGTACGAATGAACAAAGGTGGCGAGACTGGGCCACCAGAATTCACTAGCGATGAGCTGACGGGTTTTCAGATAACCAGGGTGGCCAGTGGAAGCGTGATCACGAGAACATTGGACCATAGTGTGGTGAAGGTCATGGTCAGGAGGGACGTATATGCACCCCTGATATTGGAGGATGCCATTGGTGTATTGCCAATTGGAGAGACAGGAGCGAAAGGTGGGGGG
>JBBPTX010001124.1:0-12394 GCA_038094595.1 Pulveroboletus aff. annulatus | reverse complement strand
GATCATGTTGGGCCTAGGGGATGGACTTATGTAGATACGTATCTAGATCAGTACACAACATGTATCTACACATAGAATAGTATATAAAGCGAGACTGGATGGAGCTCAGTCTCTAGTCTAGTTCTCCTGTGAAACTGCCTACAAATCATCCTCTTGAATCCTCTCGACGTCTAAGTAGTTGGTGATTGCCTACAAAGATTGTAGTCACAACAATGCTCAGTTCCAGAACCATTGTGCCATTGCAGGCATAACCAACAACAATGTCCTCATCAGATATTATTCAGCTGCTATTCCAGATGCCCTCATGCGCCATATCTTAGCCATGGAAGTAGTCCCCACCACCATAGATGCCTGGTTAAAGAAGGCCATCACCTTCTAAACCCACATGGAGCATGCTAGAGAAATCACCGCTCACCACAAGACCCCCTCTCACCACACATACCATCAGTACACCACCCCCACCCCTGCCAAAGATTCCAATGCTATGGACGTTGACGCCGTCTGCCTACCCAGACTTACCCCCGCCGAATGAGAGCAATGCCACAAAGAGGGTAGATGCTTCCGCTGCTGATAGAAAGGACATTGGGCTACCGCATGCCCCACATTCACTTCAAACACCCCAAGGCTGAAGAAGGTTGTTTGGAAGGTTATAGAAGTGGAAGTCGAGGATGAAGAAGAAATCCCTCGACTACAAGAGATGGACGATGAAGACAACGATGAAGAACCAATGGTGTCTCGTGTCGCTTTTACTTCTCAGGATTTTTGAAATGGAACACTGCCTCGACGTTAGTAGTTCCCTCTATTACATGTGCACCTGTACTTGTATCCACATCCAAGAAATCGATGCATATCCCTCTACAACTCATCGATCCCTCGCACACTATGAAAACCGTCAACACCTGTGCCCTCATTGATAGTGGAGCAGATATCAATTGCCTTGACTGGGACTTCGCCTGAAAACATCAACTCCTCCTTGATAAACTCCTGACACCTATCCCTGTCAACAACGTCAATCAAACCCCGAATGCTAAAGGAGCCATCCACTATACCACTTCCCTGTTTACCAATATTGACAGGATCACCCAACATATACGCTTCCACGTTATGCACTGCAGGTCCAAGAACGTGATTCTCAGAACGCCCTGGCTCCACCTCACAAACCACATCATTAACTGGTCATCACAGATGATCAACATCCCAGAATTGGTGGACGAGTCTGCCGCCCTCTACCACGTCCATGTTGCCGATTTAAAATGACATGAAGACGTCCACCCTCGTGCACCCCCCTCAAGACCACCCCGTCATGTAATGGTTGAAACCATCCCCGACCACACCCTATCCACATTCCTTGATATGCCTGACGGAAACTTATATGTCCGCTGTGCACTCTATAATAACTCCTGCCAATGAATCCTGGAGTCTGGATCTCGATATCACCAGACCCACCCAAAGCTTGTTGTCAAGCTTACCACCACCACCGAACTTGCGGCAGCCGCCAAGAAGACCAAACCAAAAATCACTCTACTGGATGCCTACAAAGACTTTGCCCCCATCTTCGCCAAGGAATCTGCTGACTCCCTTCCTCCATCGAGACCCTATAACCACGAAATCAATGTCAAAGACTCGTTTACCCCAAAGATTGGTAAACTCTATCCACTCACCCCCGATGAAGAGAAGGCTACTGAGGACTTTCTCAATGAGAATCTCACTGCTGGCAAGATCTGTCCTTTGAACTCCCCACAAGTATCACCATTCTTCTTCGTTAAGAAGAAAGACGGCAAACTTCGCCCATGTCAAGACTACCGATATCTCAATGAACACACCATCCATGATGCCTACCCACTTCCACTGATCTCGGACCTCCTTGACAAACTAAAAGGCACCTGTGTCTTCACCAAGTTCGATATATGATGGGGATATAACAACGTACGTATAAAAGATGGACACCAATGGAAGGGAGCCTTCCTCACTCATAAAGGACTCTTCAAATCCATGGTCATGTTTTTCGGCATGACTAACTCCCCTGCGACGTTCCAACATTTTATGAACAATTCTTTCTGTGATTTGATTGCTGAAGGATGGTTAGTTATTTACATGGATAATCTCCTTATCTTCTCCCTAGACAACACAACCCACACCAAACGCACTCGCTGTGTCCTCCAACGGATGATGGAACTCAAACTCCATCTCAAGCTGGAGAAATGCCAATTCGCCATTCCCAAGGTCAAATATCTCGGAATGATTGTCCAAGAAGGACAACTCACTATGGACCCCATCAAGCTAGATGGGATCGCTAAGTGGCCTGTGCCACAAAAAGTCAAAGATGTCCATTCCTTCTTAGGTTTCACTAATTTCTACAGACAATTCATCCCCGGCTATTCCAATATCGCCTGCTCACTCATCGACCTCACCAAGAAAATGATGCCTTGGACTTGGAATTCCATATAGCAAACCACTTTTGAACAACTCAAGGAGTTATTCCTCCATAAGCCTGTTCTTTTTATGCCCGATATCTCTGGACCCTTTGCCATGGCCACCAATGCTTCTAAATATGCGTCAGGTGGTATCTTGTTACAAACCGATGCAAACGGGGATTGGCATCCCTGTTCCTACTTATCGCAATCTTTCTCTTCCTCAGAATGCAACTATGACATTCACAATTAGGAGCTCTTGGCCATTATACGCAGTTTCAAAGCCTGGAGGCAATACTTCCATGGCTCTCCCTTCCCTGTCAAAGTCTTCTCCAACCACAAGAATTTGATGTACTTCCGTCACCCCCAAGATCTCAATTAGTGTCAGGCTCGCTGGCTCCTTGATCTCGCAGATTACGACTACTCAATCACCCATGTCCCTAGTGCTCAGCTTGCCAGACCCAACGCCCTATCCCGCCAACCTGATCTCTTACTCCTGTAGACTCAGATAACACCGGAGTCACTCTCCTTCCCAATGCCCTCTTTGTCCGCCTCATTGACTCCATCCTCTTCAATCACATCGCTTCTGCCTCTGCTTCGGACGACCTCATTCTCCACAAACTGCAGGGGATTGACGAGTCTCTTTGTTACAATTCACTCGCAGGACGAACACTTTTTCCCTTCTTACAATATCGGACTAACACTTTTCGTTTCTCACGCTTAACCATATTCCTTCCATGTCATTCTATGACATTCCATACATCTCGTAAGCGTGCTTATCCTCCACTGCGCAGGTACTCTTCTTCTTCTGATCTTCTCATGCCGCATGCGCTGGCCCTTAACATCTCTTTCCATGTGTGGTTTTGCCATTGGTTTTCATCTTCTAACACCGCTTCCCACGCCGGCCCTTAACTATTGTGACACATAACTGTCACGCCTTTACTTCACTATATAAACCCTTCAACAGGGCCTCTCGTCTCTTCTTCTTAGCTTAGTTCTACCTATGGCTTGTCGCCTAGTTAGTGCTAGCAACCTATTGCCTTTACCCCTTGCATCTTCGCTCTACCATTAAGTGAGCGCTTCACACTATGGCTCACTAGCCTTCATGTGTCTCTACCCCGAACCTTTGACCCGCCTGTCAAGCTAGGCAGTGGTTACCTCCGACCCATTAACACTCTTGATGATACCTTCGACCTAGCATTCCCACGGCTGATCTCACGTCATCGTCTATACGAACGACAGAACCCTTGACCCTACTAGGCGTTAGTAGGTCTACGTGCGACCCTACCAACAGCCACACATAACAAAAGAACTAAGCTACCTCCTCGTTTGGGTACTATCATGTATGCCGCCCACCATAGCTTCTCACCAAAACACTTGAACCACTGATCCACATTGGAACCCTCGAGAACCTCCACGTACTTCACACTCTGACTCCTCTGATACCCTTGACGATCCCAACCAAGCATATTGGGACGAAGACCCCAACGAGCCTTTATTAGACTCTGATGAAGGACTCACTACTCACGACCTTGCCCACAGCTTTTCTGCTTCTGTACAGATACCTCGCCCACAGATGCCCCCATCCCCGATACCCAGACACCAAACTGGCCACATCTTTCCCCCGATCCCTCGTTCCCCATCACCCACTATGACTACCAAACCCCTCAAACTTCACATCAGTACTCCAGAAAAATACGATGGCGATTACGAGACGGCCAAGCAATGGTTTGACTCCATCGCCTTTTACCTCAATGTTAACACTGAGGTATATACCGCCGACCCGAAGCGCATCACCTTCGCACTTTCATACATGACTAAAGGTCCCGCACTCACGTGGGCCAACACCTTCCGATCCTCGAAGATCACAGCCGATGGCTCAATTTCGATGGGTTCATGGTCTGACTTCCGAGATGCCTTCATTTTGGCGTTTAAACACTACGACACCACTGGCAACGCGATTGCCTGGCTCACCACCACCCGCATGACCGCCATCAAGAACGGTGGACACTCTCCCTCGCTTACTGAGTATAACGCTCAGTTCCAGAATCAATATGCCATCGCTGGCATAACCGATGACAACATCCTTATCAGCTATTACTCCACTGCTATCCCTGATGCCCTCATGCACTGAATCCTGGCCATGGAGACAGTTCCCACCACCATAAACGCTTGGTTGAAAAAGGCCATCACCTTCCAAACCCACATGGAGCGTGCTCGAGAAATCACCGCTCGCCACAAGATTCCCTCTCGTCACACGTATCATCAGTATACCGCACCCTCCCTAGCAAAAGACCCCAATGCCATGGACGTCAGCGCCATCCGCCTCCAACGACTCACCCCCGCCGAACGAGAGCAATGTTGCAAAGAGGGAAGATGCTTCCGCTACCGCCAGAAAGGACATCAGGCTACAGCATGCCCCACGTTCACTTCAAACTCCCCAAAGCCAAAGAAGATCATTCAGAAGGTCATAGAAGTGGAAGTCAAGGATGAAGAAGAAGTCCCTTGACTACAAGAGATAGACGAGGAAGATGACGATGAAGAACCAAAGGTGTCTTGCGTCGCCTTCACCTCCCAGGATTTTTGAAATGGAACACTGCCTCGACGTCAGTAGTTCCTCCTATTACGTGTGCACCAGTACTTGTATCCACATCCAAGAAATCAATGTGTATTCCTCTGCAACTCATTGATCCTTTGCACACCATGAAAACCGTCGACACCCGCACCCTCATCGATAGCAGCGCAGACATCAACTGCCTTGACTGGGATTTCACCCGAAAGCACTGACTCCCCCTTGATAAACTCCCAATGCCCATCTCCATCAACAACGTCGATCAAACCCCCAATGCCAAGGGGGCCATCTGATACACTGCCTCTCTCTTTACGAACATTGACAGAATTGCTCAGCATATACGCTTCCACGTCATGCACTGCGGGTCCGAGAACGTGATTCTCAGGACGCCCTGGTTACGACTCACGAACCCCTTCATCAATTGGTCATCACAAACGATCAATGTTCCTGAGATGGTGGACGAGTCCGCCTCTCTCTACCACATCCACGTCGCTGACCTTAAGTGACACGATGATGCCCAACCTCGAGCACCTTCTTCAAAACTACCTCACCGTGTAATGGTCGAAACAATCCCTGACCATACCCTCTCTACATTCCTTGATATGCCAGACGGGAATCTCTATGTCCGTTGCGTGCTCCACTTTAACTCCTGCCAACAGGTCCTCAAGTCAGGATCCCAATACCACCAGATGCACCCGAAACTTGTCGCCAAGCTCACTACCGCTACAGAACTCGCAGCTGCTGCCGAGAAGGCTAAGCCTGTTACGATCCATTGTGCCGGGCATGTCTTTTCTTCTTTTCTCCCTTTCACTCCCCCCTTCCCGCGTGTACACTCACTCTTCCGCTCTTCTCCGGTTGCCCGCGCCAACCCTTTACCCTTGCCCCTCGGCTCCCTGAGGTCCCTCTCACATACGTCACCATACCTACGTGATCTTATGCACTTATCTCCCTCGTGTTGCCTTATTGCACACATGTTCACTCTTCTTCCGCTGCATGCACCGGCACTTTGCGTTTCCCTCTCACGCGTGGGTTCTATCACATTCTCTCTCCTTCTTTCACATTCTACCACCACTTCCCACGCTGGCCCTTAACCATACCCTTGACCCTGTGACATTACGGTCACACTGTCACTCTTCACTATATATACCAGTTGACCTGGCCTATGTAGTTCCCCACACTAGTCTTACCTCCCTACTCAGGGAGGGAGGATATCACGCCTACTCCTCTCCTCGCTGTTTGAGACTGGTTCTCATCATCGATCCCCTCAACGGTTGCCTCAGCATACTCATCATCCTTCTCATCCTCGTTGGCCTTCGTCGCCATCATCACCCTTGAACCCTTGTCCTCATGCTCCATTGCTTAGCAACGTAGCAGCAACGTCTCATCGGAATCCTCAACATTCCGTTACCTCTTCGTGCCGTTAAAGAGCTCCCGTGGAGGATCGTCCATCCCTTGCACCCTTGACTCCTTGTATTCATTGACCCCTTTACCCTTGAGGCCACCCCGTATCCCACAGTTGTACTCTCACTATCCCCGCCCTGATCCAAACCTCTCCTTCACACTCCTTAGTCATGCTCCATTCATATGGGCACTAAGGAGTATTCCTAAGTACCACTACCACATTCATTGTCACACCTTCCTTAGTCCTAGTACATACGCTAGTCTTACCTCGAGTATCCCATACTTTGGTGCTCAATAGATCTAGCTTCATCCACACCTCAAAGAGTCCCATTCCACTCTTGAGTGAACCCCTCGATGCCTGGAAAACCCTTCCTCGTGTATACACCGACACCTGCGACTCAAGGCCGCACCACCATCATCAACACCCTTGACGATTGATCCCCATCCCTGCGACTACGGGGTACAGAGGTCTACGGCTGACCCTGCGGAGGGCCAGTCATAACAAAGCCAAAAGTTACACTCCCAGATGCTTACAAGGATTTCGCCCCAGTCTTCACCAAGGAATCAGCCAATTTCCTTCCTCCAATTAGACCCTATGACCATGAAATCAACGTAAAAGACTTGTTCACCCCGAAGATCGGCAAACTCTACCTGCTCACCCCAGACAAAAAGAAAGCCACTGAAGACTTCCTTGACGAAAATCTTGCCGCTGGAAAGATTCACCCCTCGAACTGTTACGCGTGGCCATGGGTATGGTCGCGCGTAGACCTACTAACGCCTAGTAGGGTCGAGGGGATCTGTCGTTCGTGTCGACGACGACGTGAGACCAGCCGTGGGGATGCTGGGTCAGAGGTACCTGTTGCATCTACAAGTCTTTGCAGGCAACCACTTGGATACTAGGCGTTGAGAGGAATGTTTCTTAGATACTACTTGTAGGAGAGAATCAAGAGAACTAGACTGGAGACTGAGCTCCGTCCAGTCTTGCTTTATATACTATTCTATGTGTAGATGCATGTTGTGTATTGATCTAGATACGTATCTACATAAGTCCATCCCCTAGGCCCAACATGATCGACATGAGGAGTCGGCCTGTAAACGGAGATTAATATATACATGAGGTTACCAGCTGTTGATCTGCTGCGGGTGGGTGGAATGGAAGGTGTCAACGGTAATTAAAGATAAGGGATCACATCACAGTGATGGGGTGACTGATGTGAGGTCTGTGATGATCACGATGTATTAAATACATGTGTGTGATCAGTGGGGCGAAAGTGAAGAGCTGAAGGTGAAGCCCACTGATCTAGAAGGGCCCGTAGATCCCCTGTGTCTAGCACAGTGTCTAGGTCGGATTTTCCCTTGATAAGATAAAGAGTGCGTTCGTATGCGCAAGTTAAAGGATGAAAAATATATAGCTGTAACAGTACCGTCAAGGGTGTTGACGGGTCGAGGGGCAACCGTTGTCTAGCTTGACAAACAGGTCGAGGGTTCAAGGGGTGAGACACATGAAGGCGGTGGGGCTGAGTATGAAGTGTTCACTTAATAGTAGAACAAAGACTGAGGAGTAAGAGCAAGTAGATTGCTAGTGCTAACTAGGCGACAAGCCATAGGTAGAACTAAGCTAAGGAGGAAGATGAGAGGCCCTGTTGAAGGGTTTATATAGCGAAGTAGAAGCGTGACAGTTATATGTCACAATAGTTAAGGGCCGGCATGGGAAGTGGCATTAGAAATAGATGACCAATGGCAAAACCACGCATGAGAAGGGAGAGTTAAGGGCCGGCGCATACAGCGTGAGAAGAGCAGAAGATAAAGAGTACCTGCGCGGTGGAGGATAAGCACACTTACGAGATGCATGGAATGTCGTGGAACGACATGGAAGGAATGAGTGTAAGCGTGAGAAACGGAAAGTATTAGTCCGAAAGAGAAAGTAAGGAAAAAGTGTTCATCCTGCAAGCGAATTGTAACATTACCCCCTTAGTAACCCAAAGCTACGGCGAGGATTCCTTACAAGTCCCTGAAAGCGGATCCTGGGGAGCCGGTGATGTTGGCATAGCCGACATTGTCTAGTTTATCTCCATCCTCATAGAGAGAGGAGGCGCGAGGTGAGGATGGCGTGGGGTGGTAAGACTGTTGAGAGGAGGAGGAAGACTGACGGGAGGTACGGCGAGGGGTGGCTCGATGGACGATTTGTCCATTACGGAATGCGGCTTAGGGGCGGCGAGGCGTGGATGTAGAAGAGGACTGAGCGCGGGGAGAGATAAGACGGGAGGCAAGAGAGTGAGAGGGTCCTGGGCAGCGGACTAACGAGTGACCAGGTGCTCGTTGACGACACCCGGTACAGACGTGTTGTTAACAGGATAATTGAGTATGCCCGAGACAGTGGCATTGGAAACACTGTTGGTTAAAGCAAGGGTGTCCGGGGTATACGCGATCTTTGCCGTTTCGACCAGTCCACCAGTCATTAAGTGTCTGCCTATGAATGGGTGATCCATCTCTGAGGACTTCGATCTCAAGTCCTCAATTCGCGGCAGCGAGGTCTCGGAAATGGTTATCAACGTCGAGGAGGAAATTGTCATAGCCCATCTGGAAGGCATGAGAATATAACTGATAGCGCACATGGTAGATGAAGTCCTGCATGGTCCTGCCAAGCGTGGTATGGGGGAATACTGGACCGGAGTCAGAGACGAAGGCGGCGATGTGATTTATCTGCATCGCTGTTTGGAACCAAGTGAAGATGGGTGAACCATCAGAAGAGTATACACTAATGGGAACACAGAGGCAATCATCAGACATAAGAGAATGAAAGCGGACGTAATGCTCATTGGTGAACCTCTCTTCCCGGAGTCGACCGGTGTGGCGATGCGTGGAGACATCTAGGGGAACTTGGGAGTTCCACCTGGAGTGGGCGACAAGAGAGTCCGAGCTGGGTGCGTGGACAAGCTGGGGGCGGTGAACACCTAGGAACGAGGGAGGTCCAGGAGAAGGTTTCCGATGGGGCGGAGGAGTAAATGATGGCGAGGATTGGATCCTGCCAGAGACGGGGGAGACGTGGGATTGGGGAACATCGCCAATAATAGTGGCGAAGTTGACAGGCTGAGGGGCGGTGGGGTGAGTAGGAGAGACCCTCTTGAGGTCGGCAGAGGGAAGACGGATAGTGCTGGGGTTGGTGTTGAGTGCGGCTGCAGGGGTGTCGACATTGGTGAATTCAATGGCCATGAGTAAGAGATGGAGAGGGTTTATTTGCAGCATGGTGGGCGAGCGGGTGCAGGAGAGAATGTGCGAGGATGACGCCTTTTATAATCTTCTAACAACTCCAATGAGTGTTTCAAATTCCACTCAGGTTCTCAAGATTCTTCTTCGGTGGAGTACCCTTTCCATCGGATCAGGTATTGACGGGCCGATGGCATACCTCGATGCCGTATGATGCGTTCTATTTCATATTCCTCTTGCCCTTTGACAAGATCCGGGGGCGGTGTGGGGAAGTTCGGGCCGTGTACATCGTTTTCGCGATAGAGCGATAACAGAGAAGTGTGGAACGTGTTGTGGATCTTCCACGTTCGTGGGAGTCGGAGGTGATAGGAGACGGGGGAAATGACGTCAGAGATAACGAAGGGGCCCTCGCATTTTGCGGTGAACTTCGGATCTTGAATGGACCTTTTAAGATTTCTGGCCTCCAGCCAAACTCGCTCCCCTTTCTTGAAAGGTACAAATTTCAACTTAGACCTGGACGCCATAACCTGTCGTGCAAGTTCGTGGGATGCGAGGGCTTCGTCTCGTAGGGCAATCAACTCTTTGAGATGGGATTCTATGGCAGGGATGTTGGTTTCGGCAATGACTGAGGGAAGGGCACAGGGTTCATATCCCATCATGAGGTAAAACGGGGACTTTCCGGTGATGGAGTGAGGGCGGTGATTGTGCATGAATTCGGTGTGAGAGATGTGATCGGACCAAGTAGATGGGTGGTCTCCGCAGTAGATGCGGAGGTAGGTTTCAACTTCCTGGTTGACGCATTCGGTTTCTCCATCCATCTGGGGGTGATATGCAGTGGACAGGGAGAGATCGTAGTTGAGAAGTCGTCCAAGTTCTTTGGCAAAGGTGGAGGCGAACTGTGGGCCATGATCTGAGATGACCTTCTCGTAGAGGCCGAAGTGGAGGTAGACTTTGTGGAAAAAGAGCACTGCTACACCCTCTGCGATGATGGTTTTCTTCGTAGGACAAAGAATTACCCCCTTAGTAAGGCCGTGGTCCACCATGACTAATAAAGAGTCAAATCCCCCGGAGAGAGGGAGATTAGTGATCAGATCGCAGGAGATCTGCTGAAAAGGGCAAGAGCAAGAGGAAGGGATAGGGATGAGTGGGGGAGCGGTAGGGTGGGTGTTTGCCTTGTTGCACTGGCAAACGGTGCAGCCTTCAATGTAGGAGCGAACAAAGGTGGCAAGACTGGGCCACCAGAACTCGGAGGCAACGAGTTGACGGGTTTTAAGGAAGCCTGGGTGGCCGGCGGAGTCATGGTCGTGGGAGCGCTGGACGACAGCATGGCGAAGGTCACGGTCGGGAGGGATGTAGACGCGTCCTTGATACTGGAGGACGCCGTCGGAGTATTGCCAATCGGCGAGGCAAGAGCGGAAAGCGGGGGAAAGAGAGCCATCAAGTTCCTGGAGCTTATGAAGGACGAGGTCATCTGAGGCGGAGGCGGAGGCGATGTGATTGGAGAGGGCCGAGTTGATGAGACGGACGAAGAGGGCATCGGGGAGGAGGGTGACCCCGATGTTATCAGAATCGGCGCGAGGAAGGAGATCTGGGCAGCGAGAGAGGGCATCTGGGCCGGCGAGTTGGGTACCGGGGACATGAGTGATTGAATAGTCATAATCTGCGAGGTCAAGGAGCCAGCGGGCTTGACGACGGTTGAGGTCTTGGGGGCGGCGGAAGTATGTGAGGTTTTTGTGGTCGGAGAAAACTTTGATGGGGAAGGGAGAGCCATGAAGGTACTGCCTCCAGGCTTTGAAACCGTGGATGACGGCCAAAAGCTCCCGATCGTGGATATCATAGTTACGTTCTGAAGAGGAGAACAATTGGGATAAGTAGGAACAGGGGTGCCAATCCCCATTTGCGTCGGTTTGTAACAAAATGCCACCCAACGCATACTTGGAAGCGTTGGTGGCCATGGCAAAGGGTCCAGAGATATCAGGCATAAAGAGAACAGGCTTACGGAGGAACAACTCCTTGAGTTGCTCAAAAGCGGTTTGTTGTGCTGGACTCCAAATCCAGGGCATGGTCTTCTTGGTGAGGTCGATGAGTGGTCGAGCGATGTTCGAGTATCTGGGTATAAATCGTCTGTAGAAGTTAGCAAAACCGAGGAAGGAATGGACATCTTTGACTTTTTGTGATGTAGGCCACTTAGCAATCCCATCGAGTTTGATGGGATCCATAGCGAGTTGTCCTTCTTTGACGATCATCCCTAGGTATTCTACTTCGGGGGTGGCGAATTGACATTTCTCCAGTTTGAGATGGAGATCAAGTTCCGTCATTCGTTGAAGGACACGGCGAGTTCGCTCGGTGTGGGTAACATTATCTGGGGAGAAGATAAGGAGGTCATCCATATAAATTACTAACCATCCTTCTGCGATCATGTCGCGGAAGGAGTCGTTCATGAAACATTGGAACGTCGTGGGAGAATTGGTCATGCCAAAGAACATAACCATAGGTTCGAAGAGTCCTTTATAAGGAAGGAAGGCTCCTTTCCACTGGTGCCCATCCTTGATACGTACATTGTTATACCCCCAGCGTACGTCAAACTTGGTGAAGGTGCGAGTCCCCTTGAGTTTGTCAAGGAGGTCAGAGATTGTTACAGCTATATATTTTTCACCTTTACTTAGCGTATACAAACGTTTTCCTTCTTTATCTTATCAAGGGAAAACCCGACCTAGACACTGTGCTAGACACAGGGGATCTACGGGCCCTTCTAGATCAATGGGCTTCACTTTCACTCCTTCACATTCGCCCCATTGATCAC
>JBBPTX010001123.1:0-12409 GCA_038094595.1 Pulveroboletus aff. annulatus | reverse complement strand
CCCTATGGAAATCGCCGATGGCATCTAGCGCACCTGGTAGAAGATGATCTTCCGGTTCCCAAGTTCGATCTGTCTCATCATAGCCTAGCCAATGGACCAGGTATTCAAGGCGACGACCTTTGAATCTGCTAGCGATGATTCTTTCTACTTTGTATAAATTATCTCGGTCCTCGGTTACCTGTATGGGGCCAGGAGCGATGACGGGTTGTCCCTGAAGCCTTTCTTTATAAGGCTTCACCCGTGATACGTTAATGGTTGGATGGATTCACATAGAGGATGGCAAACGAAGAGTTACTGCATTATTCCCGACTAGCGTGATGATGTCATATGGCCCTAACCATCGCTCTGTTAACTTGCGACTTGCACACGGCAACCTTAAGTTATCTGTGGAAAGCCACACTTTATCTCCAACGTTATAGGGAGGAGTCTCCTTTCTATATTTATCAGCTTGTGCCTTCATGCGCAGCTGAGCTTGTTCTAGGTTTAATTTAGTTTGCTCCGTCACATCATATAGGGTGGTTAGGAATTCATCGGCAGCTGGTGCCTTGGAGGATGATGCAATGGGTTCTATTCCCATATGCGGAGTGTAAGAACGAGTGACTTCAAAAGGAGACTTCTTGGTTGAGGCTTGCCTCTTAGAATTATAGCTGAATTGTGCGATGGGTAGCCATTGTGCCCATTCGCCTTGGCGCTCTGTGCAGAATATTCTTAGATACTGTTGCACGTCCCTGATCATCCTTTCTGTTTGACCATCTGTTTGTGGGTGATGTGCAGTAGATGGACATTGTTTAATATTAAGCTTCTTGCATAGCTCTGCCATGACTTGTGAAGCGAACTGTGGCCCTCGATCGGACACAATAGATAAAGGAATTCCGTGATGCTTGAAGATATGGTGAAGGTAGAGACTTGCTGTCTCGATGGCGGACGTCGTCTTGCGACAAGGGATAAGCACCACTTCTTTCGAGAAGCGATCTACAGCTACTAAGATGCTGTCTGATCCGTTACTCTCTGGCAAATCGGTGACAAAATCGACAGATATGTCTTGCCAGGGTCCGCTAGGGATTTCTAAAGGTTGCAATAGACCAGAGCTAGGCTGGTTGGAAGTTTTCATTCGTGCACATCGATCGCAACGAGATACATAATCTTTGATTTGGGTTGTGACGCCGGGCCACCAATAATGTCGTAAGACTAATTCAATAGTCTTTTCATTTCCGGGATGACCTGCCATAGGCGAGTCATGACATAATTTAAGGGTTTTGATCCTTAAATCTTTGTTATCTCCGTTTTTGGCCGGAACGTATAACCGGTTTCCTTCCTGGTAAAGAAGCCCATTTGCTTCTTCGCACACTTTATGTTCTTTACATAGCTTTTGTACTTCTGTCTCCGTCAAGAGACATGTTTGGTTAAATTTATCTTGATGTAGCTGTGCCCCTTCATCGTAGATTGCGACTTTGGATGATGTTGTTCTTATCCGCTCCAGAGAGATCATAGTTATTCCTTTATTATTGTCTTCTATTCCTTGTGCATGATCTTCTCTTCTAGAGAGAGCATCTGCCTTTGCGTTTGACGATCCTGGTTTATATACGAAGGTGTAATTGAACCTTGATAAGTATTGCGCCCATCTGGCTTGTCTTCTGGATAGATCCTGCGCTTTCATAAAATATTGAAGGTTTGCGTGATCGTTCCATACTTCAAATGGATGTTCTGTCCCTTCTAGGTAGTGACGCCATTGCTCTAATGCCCTGATGATGCTTAACATCTCTTTGTCCGCAATGGGGTAGTTTCTTTCTTCGGGTGACATCAAATGCGAGCTAAACGCCACTGGATGCCATTTCTCTTCTTTTAGTATAGATAATACTGCTCCTGTTGCGTAATCAGAAGCGTCTGTCTCTAATCGGAATTGACAATCAATGTCTGGGTAGGCAAGGATAGGAGCCGTGGTGAACTGCTCTTTTAATTTATCGAAAGAATCCTTCTGTGATAAATCCCATTTCCAAGGGACATCTTTCTTTAGGAGGTCGTTCAGGGGTCTAGCAACTTGCGCATATCCTTCTACGAAGCGACGATAGTAATTGGCAAGACCGAGAAAGCTTCACACCCCTTTTACGTTAGTGGGTGCTGGCCAATCTAAGATGGCATCGACTTTCTTGCGGTCCATCTTGGTCCCGTCTTGTCCTACAACCATCCCCAAATAATCGACTTCTTTCTTGAAGAAATGACACTTTTCTGGCTTAGCAAAAAGGTCATTCTCCTCCTGGCGCTTTAATACCTTTTTGACGATTTCTGCGTGCTCTCGTTCATCGTCTGTCTTGGTAAATATCATGACGTCATCGATATAGACTACTATGACGTCTTCGATGTCTGCAAATAACTCGTTCATCATGGTTTGGAAAGTGGCTGGGGAATTGCACAATCCAAAGAACATGACCAGGGGTTCGAAGGTACCCTTATGCATAACGAAGGCTGCTTTCCATTCATCTCCTTCTTTGATGCGCACGTTGTTATATCCCCATCTGAGGTCCAACGTGGTAAATAACTTTGCTCCCTTTAATCGATCTACAAGTTGCGAAATGAGAGGGAGGGGGTAATTGTTTCACACTGTCTGCGTATTTAGATATCGGTAGTCTTGTACCATGCATTTTCGTCCATCTTTCTTTGGCACGAAGAAGACTGGTGACGTCTGAGGGGATTTAGAAGGTCTAATATATCCTTTGGATGACTGATCTTCTAGCCAGTCTGATACTTCTTTTTGTTTGTCCGCACTCAGGGGTATCAATCTCCCTTTCTTCGGCTGAAAGTCTTCTTTGAGATCTATAGCATGGTTCCAAGATTTTCGTGTAGGCATCCTAGTAGATGCCTTTTCTTCAAACACTTTGAGATGCTCGTGATAACATTCTGGCACGAGTTCTGCAGCGGATTTCTTTTGGTCCATAAGGGACTTCAGTTTTTCGTCTACAGCTTGGCCTATTCTAATACTTCGTTCTTGTTTTTTGTTTTGTTCCTTTTCCAATGTTTTTATCTTTTCATAGACTTTATATTGTGCTTCCTGCTCTTCTTTCTCTAGGAGTCTGAGATAGACGCTTTTGTCCCTAAGCTCCCAACATTCTCTTCCGCAACTTCTTAATTTGATTTCCCCAGTTTTCCAATTGATATCTGGGTTATGCTTCTTTAACCAAGAATAGCCGATCACCATTTGATTCTTTCCTAAACTGGTGACCTCTGCTTCGACTATTTCTCGGTGCCCTTTGTAATCTAGCAGGAGCGATGCGACATGTGTTATCTTGCCTGCTTCATTCTGGGTTCTGTCTACGTTATAGACAGTAAGGGGTTGTGCGAGTTGCCTAAGTGGGAGAGCATGTTGCATTGCGAATACATTATCTACGAAGACACAATTTGCGCCTGAGTCCAAGAGTGCTGATACTGAAATGAAGCTTTGATCAGTGTTTTTGGGTTTTACCTTTATCTTCATTTTTAGTTCGTTATCAATTTTGAGTGATCTACAGAAGATTCCTTTGTCTGGGATTTGATCTGCAGGTGAGATCGAAGGATTAGCTTTCTTTGAAGAGGAATTAAGCACCGGTGTAACGCCCCGGCCGAGCCTCTGAGAGGACTCCTCTGTCAGCAAAGAAGTAGAAATAATAGTGGAAGGCGCTGCTTCCATATCGTAAACATGTAAACTAGAGAAACGATTGTTCGTTGGAAAGTGTACCTGCTTACGCTTACCTCGGCTTAGATCAGGCCCAGTTCCTGAATCTAAGCTCTTCCTTTTCCCGATTTCTTATTCTTGGTATCTTCAACGTCCCTGAAGAACGCCCTTGCTTCTTCGAATGACATGCCCCTTATTGCTGCCGTAGGGTCACGTCCTTTTCCTTTTCCATTTTCGGCTTGTGTGCTGGGTGTGTAGATGTGTTCGGTGCTTTTAACGTCATCCGAAGACGTGCTCCTTATTTGCCTGCGTCGGCAATCTTTCTTATGGCCGTTAGACCATCCACAGAGATCGCATTTAGTGGAAGGTTTCTTGCATTGTTTAGTGAAGTGGCCTGCTTCGCCACAATTGTAACAGGACTTTGCGCCCTTTTGTGCTGCGCCTATATCCATTGCGTTTGGGTCTTTTGTCTTTCCTTGTGATTGGTATTGTGTCCTTCCTCTGATCATATCAAGGCTTTCAAGACAATGCCCTACATGTCTCATTGTTTTCATGGTGGCTTCTACTGTGTCCTTGTGCATGCCGTTCTTTCAGATAAAGTCCACGATATACCTCTTCACTCTGTTCTCTAGTAACCATACTCCATGTGGGTCACTGAGTTGCGCTTTTTGGTATTCCGAGTACCATTTTACGAGGAAGTCATCAATAAGCTGTCCTTGTCCTTGATATATCTCTTGAATCTTCTTTGTCGCGCGATCTTTGACATTGCTCCCGCCAAACAGTTGTCTTAATTCGTCTTCTAGTTTATCCCAAGTGTAGTTATTTCCAGGGGTGTAGATCAGTTGGAGTCTTAGTTGTGTGAAGGGTCCTGCCCTTGCCCCTTTTAACCTTGATAATACTGCTAGGATTGCTTCATTACTTTTTGGAGGGATTGCATGCCGATTGATCTCGATCCATGCTTGGATCTTTGCCCACCATTCATCAAATTTGGCGAAGGATCCATTGTACTCTCCAGGGTCTGCGAAAACTTCTACTTTCCTGGACAACGCCCCTGCTACTGGAGCGATTGCTGGTGTTGGTGGTGGTTGTGGTTGTGCGGGTGGCGCCTGTGGAGGCGTTATTGCTTGAATCAATTGTTCAATATGTGCCATTGCTTGATTGAGTCTGGTAACTTCATCGGTAAGGTGTTCATATTGTTGCTCTTGTGTTTGAGCAAACTGTACGATTGCTTGTTGATTTTTGCTCCAATCTCCTTCTCTGAAGATTTCTGTGAGGTCGGTAGATGTGATAGGTTGAAAGGACATTGTGATTGTGAAAGAGGACTAGTACTTGTAGTTCTTTCTCTGCTGAACCCTTAGCTGTACTCGGCTATAACAATCGTTTCTCTTGATCGTTTGTGGGTATTCTCTACGCTGCCTCTTAGCGCGAGGTTATTCTTCTTCATTTTCTTTCTCTGATTGCTCTCTGTATCGCCTTCTTGCGATGCTAATCTCTCTCTCTGCTACTTGTGCTCCTAGGGTTGCTTCTAGGCGAACGTTACGTTGCTGTGCTGGCCAGGCGAAAGGGTCGTGGCTTATGATGTCAGGGACAGGGGTAGAGGGTTGTCTAAGCAAAGCTAGATCTGTTGCTGGGCTTAGGGTTTGTGATGAGGGTGTAGGGTCCCAATAGTACGTGTGACCGGTGAATCTTAGATCGGTGGCAATGATGTCTACGTCTGCACCGTTTCTGAAGCTTTCAGGGTGGAGATCTTGTTCTAAGATCCTCCAAAACTCTTCTTCTGTGACTGCTGTGTCTGGCCAGTCATTCGGGTCTTCTTCACTCCCTGTGCTCACTCTAGGTAGCGAGATCTCCCTGGGCTCTACTTTAACTACGGATTCTGCTAAGGCTACAGGTATGTCTGCTAATTCCCAAGGGGTGTTTGGGTCGACCCAAGGGGTGTACGCTGCGAAGGGGAGAAGGGATTGGTGAAAAGAGATGGGCACTAGACGTGCACTTTCGTTAGCGTGTGCTAGATACCCCTGTGGATGCGCTCACTTGCTTAGAGCCTGTGGTAGCGAAGTGGGAGGCTAGTACGCGTCTGCTGGTTCCAGTGGTTGGGTACGAAGGTAATGGACAGTCTAGTTCTAGTGTTGCGTCTACAAATCTTTGCAGGCAACCACTTGAAATCTAGGCGTCGAGAGGAGTGTATTTTAAGATGCTACTTGTAGGGGAAGAACAAGAGAACTAGACTGGAGACTGAGCTCCGTCCAGTCTCGTTTTATATACTATTCTACTTGTAGATACATGTTGTGTACCGATCTAGATACGTATCTACATAAGTCCATCCCCTAGGCCCAACATGATCAACATGAGGAGTCGGCCTGTAACGGAGATTAATAGATACATGTGTTTACCAGCCGTTGATCTGCTGCAGGTGGGTAGAATGGAAGATGTCAACAGTAATTAAACATAAGGGATCACATCACAGTGATGGGGTGACTGGTGTGAGGTCTGTGATGATCACGATGTATTAAATACGTGCTGTGATCAATGGGGCGAATGTGAAGGAGTGAGAGTGAAGCCCATTGATCTGGAAGGGCCCGTAGATCTCCTGTGTCTGGCACAGTGTCTAGGTTGGGTTTTCCCTTGATAAGATAAAGAAAGTGTTTGTAAAGTAAAGGTGAAAAATATATAGCTGTAACATCAGCCGTGTTTGCATTGGGCCAAATGCGTCTCCAACGCGTCCCCCTCATCCTCATCAAGTCCACCGTGTCTGCGTTGGACCAGACACATCTCAAACGCATCCCCCTCGTTCCCATCCAGTCCACCGTGTCCACATTGGACCAGACACGTCTCAAACGCATCCCCCTCGTCCCCATCCAGTCCACCATGTCCGCATTGGACCAGATGCGTCTCAAACGCATTCCCCCTGTCCCCATCCAGTCAACCATGTCCGCATCGGACCAGGTGTGTCTCAAACGCATCCCCCTCGTCCCCATCCAGTCAACCATGTCCGCGTCGGACCAGATGTGTCTCAAACGCGTCCCCCTCGTTCCCATCCAGTCCACCGTGTCCGCGTTGGACCAGACGCGTCTCAAACGCATCCCCCCTATCCCCATCCAGTCAACCATGTCCGCATTGGACCAGATGCATCTCAAATGCGTCCCCCTTGTCCCCATCCAGTCAGCCATGTCCATGTCAGGCCAAACGCGAATCATCAAATGCATCCACCTCATCCTCATCGAGTCAGCTGTGTCCGCATCAGACCAAACACGTCTCTAATGCGTACCCCTCATCCTCATTGAGCAGTCGCGTATGACAGGCAGCGTGGACACCTGCATGTAGATGTCAACAGATGGCATAACCTAAGCACTGTGCATTGCGGGCAGCCACGCCGCCCGCCATACTCAAGTGGAGCTGCATGCACACGGTCACGTGATTCGAACTGGCTCTGTGCGTTGTGGGCAGCCATGCCATCCGCCACTCTATGTCAGAACTGGGTTAGGTATGTAAGCTCCTTCATGGTTGATTCCAGAGCTTCTAAGAATGATTCTGCTATCATTCAACTTAGATATGTCTGTACTTATATTATATGTCACAATTGCTTCAAATAAAGTGTTCAGTCAAGTAATGAAAATTATACATTAGGTTGGCTAGTCTATTGTCAAAGATCTCAAGGTATATATATATATATATATGTAATCGAGTATTTTTCATTTATCACATAATGATTATGGCCTTTCCACAATAATTATTTACATCTTGCATATTATAATGAAAGGCTTACTCAATATATATTAGAATAAATATATTCTTTAGGGGTATTCCATATTGGGAACCCTATTTAGCAGACATAGGGTTAGGGGTACTGTTCCCTAGGGAAGCAGAAAAGTGCCTCATAACATAAGATGTAATATACTCATCTCATATTCGTCATCTATTACACAGAGGACGCGGACCCTCTATGCGTGCGGCCAACGTGCAGTTACCTAAGAGAATGTTTGGCTGAATTGTGAGTGACGAACATGAAACGAACGTACGTTCATTTCAGGTTTGTCGATGTTCGTTACATATTACTTGCAGGGATGTGCCTCTTCATACATGTGGACTATGTTGGTGTATGGTGAAACATTTTAAGAATCTAAAAGGTGTATGAAGGTTCCTAGAAATATTGTGAGTGATGAATGTGACAAAAAGGTGAATTTGTAGAGGTTTCGTAACATTATAAATAAATGGATTATATGAATGCACATAAACACCTCTACATAAAAACGAATTTATGAACAATACCTGCCAGGGTTGCGAGTGAGTGATGTATACGGGTGAATCATATAATCCATGGTCGGATGATACTCTTGTACATATTGTATACAGATGGAGAGGCTCCAAAATGCATGAAAAGTGGGACGAACATAAACGAACGTATGTTCGTCACCTACAACTTGACTTGGCAGCTCTCTCTCTTCTTACCCGATGTTCGAGATATATTATAATACTATATGGATGCTGTCGGAAAGCATGGGGGGGACTATTACATACATGCAAGACGTAACGAAGATTGACGAACATAGAATGAACGTATGTTCGTTTCGCGTTCGTCACTCTCAACTCATTCAGGGATGCTCTCTCACCCTTCTCGGATGTTAGAAAACTTCCGAGTAGAGGTGTACAGATGGAATACTTGACAAACATCCCATAAAGATGTTCGTTGCTCACAACGCAGCTAGACATACTCCCAAGACCTCATAAAATACCTAAAGACATTCTAAATAACATATAACAATGTCATATGGTCATTTAGATTCATCGTAAACGAAGCATGCTCTGACCTCCTCACAATTCATTTATTATTTCCAGCTCTGTATATTCATACTCCATTGTGTGCATGCATACAGTCACTGGTCACATTGTAGACTTTTCGTATATATCTAAGGATTGTAAGTACTAAATGATATGCATAATGTCCTAAAGAATGTATGGGTTTCGTATATCCTTCATCCACTGCTTGAAAACCATGGCGAAGGTATTACCCAAGGTCCTCATTGTGCTGTCAAAGTGTATCAGCCATATACTGGTATTCAGCGACCTTTCGACTTCATTGATGAAGTATTCTGGGATTCCATTCCCTGATGGGTCAATTCGTATCCCCACGTCAATCCTGCAAAACAAGCAAATTGACGGTTTACCCCCATGCTCCCTCGTTTCCCTCAACACGAGCTTCTTCCAATTTGAAAGGACAAATTTGTAGAACTCATTTTTTCCGTGTGTGCAAAAATGCTCTAATCCATATTCTGGATTGACCAGGTGGTCTTGAAGTTCAGCAAAGTCGAGTGGCTTAGCAAGCTGCTTGAGTGTATGGCTATATATAATTTCAACGGTTAAAAGCGGGGAAAGAAAGTAGAAATCGAGTCCGCACGAAATTTCATCCAGCATCAGAAATGCATTTGTTTGAACCCCTCTCCATTGGCCATCTGATGGTTTGAATGTATGCATGGTGGCAATAATCTTACTGCCAACAATGAATACATGCCATTCACCTAATCCTACCAGACTGTGCACGTATTCCTGTGCCATCCAAAATGTATGCTTTGTCGACTTGGTGTTTAGGTGCTTCCACGTGCGATGGCAGTTTTTGGCATTTGGAAGCAAAACATGCGAACCACATTCGCTATGACTGCACTTCAGAACGACATCTGGCAGAATGTCTTCTCCTGTTACGATTCGCTCGCAGGACGAACACTTTTTCTTTTCTTTCGTTATCGGACTAATACTTTTCCACTTCTCACGCTTAACCTCGTTCCTTCCACGTCGTTCTACGACATTCCATACACCTCATAAGCATGCTTATCCCTCACTGTGCAGGTACCCTTCTTCTTCCGATCTTCTCACGCCGTATGCGCTGGCCCTTAATGTTTCTCTCTCATGCGTGATTGTGCCATTGGCCTTTCTATTTCTAACACTGTTTCCACGCTGGCCCTTAACCATCATGACACGTAACTGTCACGCTTTCACTTTATTATATAAACCCTTCAACAGGGCCTTTTGTCTCTTTTCCTCAGCTTAGTTCTACCTACGGCTTGTCACCTAGTTAGTCCTAGCAATCTATCGTGTTTACTCCTTGTGTCTTCGCTCTACCATTAAGTGAGTGCTTCACACTACGGCTTACCAGCCTTCATGTGTCCAAACCTTAGAACCCTCGACTCGCTTGTCAAGCTAGACAGTGGTTACCCCTCGATCCGTCTATATCCTAGGCGGTACTTTCGACCCAGCATCCCCACGGCTGGTCCTATGTCGTTGTCAACATGAACGACCAAACCCTTGACCCTACTAGGCGTTAGTAGGTCTATGCGTGACCATATCCACAGCCACGCATAACATCTCCATCCTTCAATATTCTGGTTTCTGGAATGTAGCACCCAATCTTCTGTGCAATCATATGAAGATGGCAACTTGTGGCCCATTTGTTCGCCGACAACCATGTGGACTTGATCTGTGGCCAGAATTGTGTCTGGCAGGCCAGTAGGTCGATATGAGACTCGTAGGCGTCAAACATGCTCTTGTCCATGCCATACGCGTTAGACTCATTGCTGTCGATGCAGGTCATGCAATGAATACGTTGCACACAATGCGTCAAATTGTTCACTCACTGTGGATCTGTCGCATAATCGACCCCTCCTGCAATGCAATCCATCGCAGCCAATTCGTTCCATGTCTCAGCATGGTTTGGAGGGTCAACTACCGTGTTCCTGAACACTTCCCATGCCATGTATTCGACGGCGAATGCATTTCCTTCTTCAGAATCGCCCATCGCGAGGAAAATCCACAGCTGTTATGATTTATATCAGTTTGAATGGTCGCTAGAAAAACGAATCATCCTCTACTCACCCATTCTGTAATAAGAACCCTACATCCCCTTTTGTTCTCACCAATCTTGTATATGAAGCCTGAAAGGTGTCTGATCCTTTCATATTGTGCAAATGAAATGTCCCTTTTCATCCATCCCAGGTTCCTCTCCGCCTCGACTCTTTTCAGGGCTCTGTTTGGATCTGGGATAAAGATGATGTGAAATCGACGTTCTTCAGAAGCGACCACAGGATACCATTTTTCCGGGCTCCTGGAAAGTGACTTGGGATTTGTATGATCTGCGAAGTTCGCTACCATCAACGATGAACTTAACAAGTGATGATAAGAATTCCTGGGATTCCTCGAGGAACTCCCTGACATTTCTCCAACACTCATCGTCGAGTTTCAAGGCTGTGTGAGATACATCTCGACTTGCATTGCATCGTTTGGGTCTTCCTCGATGTTGTCATCCATGTCCATGCTTGAAGTTCATGCGCATTAGTCTCGAATGACATGCAGAAAAATTAATACATACTCATAATCAAATTCAGATGTAATATCATCTCCGTCGAATGATTCATTGAGGGGTGGTAGCCCAAGATGGCCGAGCTCTAGTTTTGCCTTGTCATGAGACAAGGCTTGCATGATTTCTTCGCGCATCGGTGGCCTTGTGCGTTCTTCTCGCTTTGCAGATTTCTCGTGAGCACATTTTCCTGGACAGCCATCGTGGCATTTTGGATGACATTGTGGTAGTTGTGCGTGTCGGACACATGAGCCACCCTCACGTGGCCACAGTAAGCAGCTTGTCGCTCGAACCGACTTACATCCACAGGTGTGGATGCACGCCTCATACCCTGACATTCCACATTGTTTCTGGTGCACCATGTCGTGAACGTGAGGGGTGCTATGTGAAGAGGTCCACCTTTGTCACAAATAGTACAACATGTACTTATAGGATTACTTAATGGGTTCCACATCCACATTTCCAAATGTGGAATTAATTGTTCATTTGAAATGCTGTGCTCTATTGTGCTGATAAACAATATAAAATGGGATTGTGTGTCCCACCAGCCCACTTTGACTTTCACTCATCACATTCACCTTGACGACGAAGATGACAACGGTAACACAACTATACCCTGATAACTCACCAAGTGCTCAGACTGTCCGGCATCTCCTTGCAATCGATTGCGACATCTCGTATGATGATGCAGTCATCGAAGTCTCAGTTGATGACACGGTTGTACTGTCTCTGCCATCTAAATACGTATGACATATGCAATGCTTTGTCTGGCAGGAAGTGGCGATACGTTTGATTCTCACTTACGGAGGACTCCTCAAGCTTGCAAATGATGTCGAAGAAAACCTGTGGATGTTCTTACACTACATGGACAACGTGTTCAAGCGCATCGTCTCTGAGAAAAGGCCTATGGAGACTGACATGTCGACGTATCAAAACAAGACATTCGACAACTACTTGGCAATCAAATACCACGTAGGCAGGCATGAGCCTGTCAAGGTACGGGCGTGGCGGCGGGAAAATGAGGAGGTGTTGGAGCTCATGGACGTCGATACATTCGGTGAGTGATTTCAATTTGATTATCATCATCAACATCATTATTCTTGTATATCTGTCATTTATTCTAACTGATGTGTTCAAGACTGGGAAAAGAACGAAGAGGACGCAGGTCCATTTTGGAGTGGAGCCCGCATGCGATACGAAATGAACAACCTCGAGGCTGACAAAGCTCCAAAGTTCACCAAAACTCTATTGACATTTTTCAAAACGCTATATGATCCTCCTATCTCGATCGAAGAAGACTGTGAGTGTTTCTATGGAACTTCATTTGTGGTGTGAAAATTGACATATTGTTACAGTCGGTTATATGTTTAATGAACATATGAATACTCAGGGTGGGGCAGAGACATCGCAAGCTGGCC
>JBBPTX010001122.1:0-12412 GCA_038094595.1 Pulveroboletus aff. annulatus | reverse complement strand
GTGCTGGATGGAATGCTAACCGGCGAGAGCAGAGGTCCGACGTACAACGACGGAACACCCGTCATGACGTCCGAGCAGATCAAGACGGAACTGGCCCACGGGCAGCTCAACGAGACCGAGACTGATGTACGTATACCATACTGTTTTGATGCCATGCTATCGGTGACTTGACGATGCTTTGCCTTGTTCCTCTCTCGCATATACCCCTCTTGAAACAGGACCAGTCCTTGTATGTGTCCGTGCGTTGTGGTGGTTCCGAACGCATGCTGATACGATCCGTGCGCAGAAGTCATTTGGATGACGTGATTTCAGTCCCCCGCGTGTCTCTGCCGTTGCAGAGACGCACACGCTTAGACAAAGCAAAGAGGAGCAAGGGTTCATCGTCATCCAGTTCGTCGTCTGGATCATCGTCGCCCGAGTCATCATCGTCCCGGACATCCGGGGCATCATCCGAGATCGATTTTGCTGTCAAGGAAGGGGAAAAGGCGGAAAAGGACGTGGCCAAAGAAATAGACAAAGCAGATGGCAAGGACAAGAAGAAGAAAGGTTCTCTAGATAAAATGTCGGATGGCCTCACGATCGCCGGAGACACTGCGGATGGGCTCAACCAGGTTCATAACATGGCGCAGACGCACGGCCAGGGATAAATATCGATGTGGATGCTGAGGGGGGAAAGGGGGTTTGCATCTATTCTATTTGTGATGGGCTGCTATCAAATAGTTTCCCTCGTGTGCTTGGATACCTGGAAACGTCACGGCCTCGACCATGGACCCCCAGGCTCCCATTGGGAGCTTGGGAACGTTGTTGAGTGGCTTGAGACCGCAACCTTTTTGTTTCAAAAGTACTCTCGGTACTATGAACCAAGTCACGAGCAACAGATAAAGACTGCTTTTCGACTTTCCGCCATAGTGTTGTTTGTCCCCCCGCAGAGATCGGTGGCTTCGAGTGTGTAGCCATTTGAGTGTTCAAGAAGCCGACGGGCTCAAGTACTAGGTAAACAAATCTGCCCCGTCCCAGTCATAGTACGCAGCTGATGCAGTGCCGTGAGACATGTACAGCACTTGTCCGCAAAGCGTATGCTGTCCTGTTGACGTTGTACTTACTTCGAGTTTCCAGCCCTTGCAGTATCATATATTCTATGGGCAATTTCGAAATCTGAGAAATTGGCAGTGAGAATCCCTGTCGAAACGGGATTTCATGGCTGCGCTGGTATCATCTGAGTCTACCTGGACTAAGGTTATTTTCACTCGGTGGTCCGCATAAGGGGAATGAGGCCAGCTGCCTGCTGGGAAGGCTGATAACAGGCTGATGCAGCCGGTATTGGAAGTGGTCGGACTCGGAGAGACAAGATTACTAGTCTACTACTTGGAGCAACCGACACTCGCCTATACTCGCTGAACATCATGACGATCAAAAGACTTATGGAGAGACGCCAACTGTTAGCATCAGTCGTCTTATCTTTGGGTTTAAATTAAAGGTATCATGATCATCCCGCCGATAACTTGAAGGAAGCGTTCCTTTGTAACTGGCACATAAAGCTGAACTCACTCCCAAACATACTCCAATAACCACCGGCATACGATCCACGATTTCAACACTAATATGCTGAGTGGTCACGGTAATGTCCAGGTAAATGAGGTGCCACTGGCACATCATGATAGTACGGGTACGCCAGGTACTTCGATCCATAGCCTGGTATCAGGGAAAGGCTCAAAACTGAATGTTGATATTGATGTTAAGGAGGAGCTGGAGGGCTTGCATGTGATTTGCACAACTGTGTTCAATTAACTATCTTCACCTCACGTGATGTTGGTCGGCTTCGCATGATGGCTATCTTAACACGTACCGGTACGCCAGCAATATCTGCCTTTGCCCTCGACACCATATTGCCCGACTCGGCGGGCCCCGTTTCTCAGACGCCGGAAGTTCAACAAACAATAAATCCATTTGAAGAAATGTAGTCAGTTTACAATTTCCACTTTCCTGCGACATCGCAAGCATGCATGCAATATTTGGTATCACAAGTCCGATGGTAAATTTACAGTGTACTATTATGATCAAGATGTAGGGGGGGGTCTATTATCGCATAGTTAAGCCTCCGAGTAGAGCGTTGAGGGAATATACCAACTGATGCCAACACCGGATAGTGTATGATGAAGGTTGCTCGGGGCGGGTTTCTTCCGCATCTGCCAAAGTGATGTTCATTTAGCAACGTGTCTCGCTCGCTGCTGATCAACTGATTGGCTTACCACAGGGTGTCTCGATCTTGAATTCCTCCGAATGCGGGATCTGAGAAGCCCAAGTCGTCTAATTGGTACCTCGGAATGGGGGTGTGGAAGCGAACATATCTAGCTGTGTAACATCGAAACGCGTCCCCGCAGTAGCGCAGACAGGGGTACCAATGGCGCGCAGGTCCCAGAGGCGGGGTATCGGCCAATCAACAAACATCAATTGGTAGTAGTTGCGTATTTGTTCATCGACACGACGGCACCTATCAATACTCTCGCACGACTATCATCTTTTACCTCGATGATGAACACAGGTTTGTCGTCGGCATTGTATGCGAGGGAGGCGGTGAAACCGACGGCCGCTCGCACACCGGTTGTTGAGGAATCCTGTGGACAAACACAGACTTCGTAACTTCTACCAACGATGTCGAAACAGTAGCTCGAGAGAACGTTATAAGGCCCATAGTACAGGCTGTGCGTGCGTCCGTCGCGGTCTGAATGGCATGGTGTGTGGACACGCTTGCTAAGCAACTCGTCTTTTTATTTTTCTCACGCACCTGTACAGTTGGTCATGCACCTTGCGGATACTGAACAAAACAGTGAACGTCCCGGCCCTGCGAATTCGAGGTGATGCCAGTACATTTATCTCCGCTTGGACATGTCCTGCTTGTGGCAACAATGCAAAGTCACTGCTAATGACAGCCAAATACCACTCTTGGGGTCTGTCGCACACCTTTTGCCGCTACATCTTAATGATGCATTTTCAAATTTCTGTCAAGGGTGAGCACACAAGGCGCGCGTCTGATGAGAAGCCGTGGTATCAGCATCAACGGTCCCAACTCATTTCAGCGATTGTTGGCAACTGTTATACTGATGGTTGTCCTAGACACATGTCCGTGCTGCCCCTTTTCGAAGTTCCCTGAGCCTACAAATTCCAACTCTTAGCTCAGGTTGCTGTTTCTCTAGGCCTTCCTCCCCCCCATTTTGTTCGGCTCACAGGGTGCTGGCTAGTAAGTTTATTGGTCTCAGACGACATTCTCATACCTACCTCCCCACTCTTTGCTTTTGCTCAGCCCTTTTCCGTATCTTCTGTCCCCCGACTGTTGACAGCCTAACAACACTCATTATCAACGTTTGATCATAGTAAATTTTTTTTGCAACATGCGTCCCTGTTTTGTGCTCTTCGTAGCGTTCGCTATGACTGCCACCCTAGTCATGTCCGTTCCCACACCCGTATGGCGAGTGCACGCTGCAATGAACAATCCATTACTTGCTGATATATTGACAGTGATTGCACTATTGAGCTATATGGACGGAATTCTGTTGTCACTTTAGGTGATGACCACGGAGCCCGTCTCTCTCTGTGAGTTGCCCACAATGTTTTTTGTGTGAATGCTGACCGGAAATAGGGAAGGGGACCGTATATTGCGGCTCAGCCCGGAGAGACTGTGCTGCCTGGAGCCAATCCAGATGAAATTGAATAATGTAGAGTACACCCACTCGGATGTGGGAAATTATGCACGTGAAGTTCGATGTGGGGCTTGGGATGCGAGAGAAGCACACCTTCAGCACTCTCAGTATGTGTCGGTTATGATGGTTGATGGTGCTCGATAATCCCTCGGAACAGGATTATGGGAAATCCTCGAGACGTAGCTTCGCAACGGCTCAATTTAGCACATACCACCGCGACAGAGCGTGTCGACATATGGGACGTCCCGAATGCTAATATGGCGCCGTGAGACTCATTTTCCAGTGACTGGTACAATTTATGGAGGTATTGATGGTGTAATTTGTTTTTTTTTCGTATAGATTTTTGTCCCAAGCGGAAAACATGTTGAAGAGGCGGAAGGAGCCCCTGGGCGAGGTGTTCAAGCTGGCCTCGGATGTTGCGGATGCAGGGTTGACATTGGACTCATTCCTGAACACCTACTGACATGATATCTTAGGTCATTATTAGCGTTCGAACTCCCTGCAGGAATAGTATACTTATCAGAAAAAGTTAAAGCACCTGGCATCATATGTACACGTGTAAATGTTGTCGGCAACGTGATGGATCTCAGACTTATCATATAAGTATTCTAACTGGTGAACCTAACAGTATTGTGTCATTTCGGCACGTCGGTCACTCAACGGGCGTTTCTGGGAGCATCGCTTTTCACCATCAGAAGGGGGAGTCATGTCGACTCATCCATACAAACTAGCACTCACTCAGTACTTATAATTTGGGACTGCAACTCAGTCGGACAGGCCATGCTAACAGGATCAACCATTGCATCAGAGAACTTTGCAGGTATTACCTATGGCGCTGCAGGCATTGCTGTTGCCATTGCGGTACTTACCAAGCTGTCACGTCCCAAAGTGAATAAATCGGTATGCAAGGGCCATTGGGCCAACGGACTCGAGTCTTGACTTGCCACTTTATTAGCTCGCTGCAATTCCAACAGCCCATGAGCCCAGGAGTGGCTGGCTCGGTTCTTGGTTGGACAGTTTCACGTACTTGGCAAATTCTACAGACATTATACAAGAAGGCTACGAGAAGGTAAGAGTCCCTTGCCTCATCATAGCTCCAATCTTTAAGCCTATTCCAAATTCCTTAATCTAGTACAAGTCCATGCCATTCAAGATTTTGCATCGCTATCGATGGATGGTCGTTGTGAGCAACCGCAAGCACATAGATGAGTTGCTCAAGGCTCCCGAAGAGGAACTTTCCTTTGTCGAGGCCGCAAATGATGTCAGAGATCGTTCTGTTTCTCTTGAAATTGACTTGGGCTGAACGTTTGTCGACAGCGATTCAATGCTAGATATACATTGGGATGTGAAGTCCACGATAATCCTATTCACGTTGCAGTCATTCGCTCGCAGCTTACTCGAAATATTGGGACACTATATTCTGGGATCAGAGATGAGATCGTCACATCGTTCGATGAGATTCTTGATCTTAAGGATGGTGGTGAGGTGTCTGCTTGATGATTGTCAGGTGCTGATCTTGGGAATGCTCAGAGTGGAAGGCTGTGCCAGCATTAAATGTTATTCAAAGGATTGTCTGTAGGACCAGCAACAGACTATTCGTTGGCCTCCCACTATGTGTGTTTTTCTTTCGACCGCCCTATCTTGTTTGGTTATTTCATTACCACAGGCCGTGATCCCGACTGGATTGATCTCAACATCCAGTATACAACTGACATCATCACGGCAGGGGTTTCTCTAGGGATGTTTCCTAAGTTTATTAGGCCGTGAGTCATTGTTTGGTTCCCCACCCAATGACTAATTCTGTACCACTGTCAGTTTGGCCGTCTACTTCTTCAAAGGCGTTTCTAAAGGTATCAAGAGGGGTCTGAAGCATCTCGGCCCCATAATCAAAGAAAGACAGGAGCGTGGGAGCGAAATAGCTGAAACGCCCGTCTGTTTATTCGTTTTTATTATCAATTCTGGGTGTTCACTCGAATCTTTGATCCTTAGAATGATGTTGTGTCATGGTTGATGGACGAAGCAGGAAGCTCTCCGTTTCCACCTGAAATCTTGACTCGCCATGTGTTGACTGTCAACTTTACTGCCATTCACGTGAGTCGTGGTCCAGTCCTACTCTGACACTGGCCGCATTCGTTGATTCAACGGGAATGATGCCAGTCATCTTCCAATGTACGTCTAAAGTATGGCAGTCCAATCTCGATGTGATGCATCTTGTCCTGTAGACCTTTACGCATGCACTCCTCTACCTTGCGGCGAATCCGCAGTATATCAAACCACTCCGTGACGAAGTTGAAGCTATCATTGAAGTGGAAGGATGGTCAAAGGCTTCACTCGTTAAAATGCGCAAAGTCGACAGCTTCATGATGGAATGTCAACGGCTTGAAGGAATGAGTGCATGTAAGTTTCTTTACGCTCGCTGCTCACACGTACATGCTCTGAATGCACCAACGTTTCTAGTGGGCATTGTGCGTAAGGCCATGAAAGACTTTACGTTTTCCGATGGAACATTTTTACCAAAAGGAACACTAGTCGGCGTCGCCAATCGAGCTGTGCATTATGAAGAAAAGTTGTACGAAGATCCAAAGGAATTCAAGCCTTTCCGATTCGCTGATATGGACGGAGAGGATGAAGAGGGCAGAAAATACCAGTTCGTCAGGACCTCATTGGAATACCTTCTCTTCGGGCACGGTAAACATGCATGGTATGTGACTTTTTCCTTTTTTTTTACTGCCGGTTGTGGAACAGCTGGCTGATTGATTAGCCCTGGACGTTTCTTCGCTGCAAATGAGTTGAAATCGATCCTGGCACATATTGTTGTAACGTATGACATCAAGTTGGAGGACAATATGGGGCGCCCGCGTAGCGTGCACTTTGGCAGTTCAATTGTCGCCGATCCGCGTGCAAAAGTCTTATTCAAGAAGAGGATCGAATGAGCCTTTTTATTTGTACACTAAATTTTGGCTCCTCTCTACTTTTCTGTTCTCTGCGATCTACGAAGTGTATAACTAGAGCATTGGGAGTAATGATCATGTAAAGATAGTATGTATGTACTTGTAAGCTGTATGCGACTGAACACGGTTAGCTCGAATCGTCCATGCTCGAATAATTCAGGTCATATTCCATGCTGTCGACCAGCTTGGGAATTACCGAACTGCAGGCGGCTATTTAAGAAAGTCGACCAAATTATTATTGTCGACAATGCCAGTGTGCACGATGTCCCGGTAGCGGCGGATCGATTCAGATGAGACACATCGACATCGAGCTACATATACATTGGGAAATTGGGAATGAGTACAAGCGTTTAAGAGTATCGTAGACTGACCAGACATCCAGGAAGGCTAAAAGGCGCACTGATTGCAACTACGGACAACAGAACTATCGAGTTCCTAGTAACATTGAATGTGTGTTGCTGGTAGCATAGATGTAATCCGTGTTACTGGATGAAGAACAATAAAGCTAAAGGAGATGCTGTTAGCGATTATCCGTTCGTCCCAGAGCAGCACAATGACACGTACTCGACGTTGGTGGCATTCATCGTGTATTGGCCATTGCGAATGCATGTATGCCTATCAACGAGCTTTCCTGACAGTGTTTTGAAGTGAAAAACGGATACAAATGATATACCTGAGCTTAGCAAACATGTCAACAATGGAATATCAAGAGAGATAGTCCTCATGCCATGAGCGGGTGCAAGAATGACAAACCTCATGCCGCTGGCTGGCAACTAATAGCCTTGGGAATATGGAATATTACCAACTTGAACATGGAAGGAACTTGGGAAACGTCCACTGAGATGGTCACGTCGTAGCTTACTTTTAAAAAAAACTGGTCAGTCGGTGACATTCAAGCCAGCAGAAATTCCAAATGATCATTTGTGTACAGTTCATCCAGTTAGACATTGTAAACTTTACAGAGACGATATCATTATCTCCATTGTAGGGTATATATACACCCCATGGTACGTTGCGCACGGACTATCTGCGCCGACATAGGATTTTTTACTCACACACGACACTCCATCCATTGTACTCGTCCCTCCCCTCCTGTATCGCCAATATCTTCTCCCTCAGTGTTCGCCCGACGGGACCAAGCCCGTTCTCGTCCGTGGGGTATGTCTGCAAGCAAGTATCCTGCCCTTCGAACCCGATCCGGTGTACCGCCGCAACGATTGCGGCGGTTCCAACACAAAGCACCTCGAGGAGGCTACCGTTGCTGGCCCAACGGACGAGATCATGCATAGTGATGATACGTTCGGCAGGATAGAGCCTCATCCCAGAGGGAGCGACCGTCGCATGGAAGGTTGAGTCGGCGGCGAGCGCGAGACACGAAGCGCGTGTGACACCGGGTAGGATTGTTCCGTCCAGTGCGGGCGTGATGACGTCCCATCCTTCGGAGTTTTTTTGTCAGCGCACGCTACGACTCATAGCTCCTCGAAAGCACGTACCTTTCCCGTCTTCACGGCTGAGCACGACAAAGATGTTCATGGCGCCTCCCTCGGTCACACGCCGGTCCGGCCCTAACAACCACAGTACTTGGTCGTACCCCTTTTCGGCCGCTTCCCGTTGTGTCAGAAAACAAGGGGAGTAATTCCCCCCGACTTTGTCCGCGCCAGTACCGCCTGGCCATGCCCGCACCCTATCACTCACCGCGAGAAGGGAAAGTGGGCGTTGGAAGTAGGGCCCAGCGGGCGAGGCGAGAATGTACAGAATAGCATGGTCTGACGGGGCCACTCCAAGCGCTACACCATCGAGAGGGAGGAAAATCAAAATCGGTATTCCTGCCTATTTTGCGGGAGATGCAACGTACCAGCCCGTGTACCGATTACGGTTGGTCGGAGATAAAGGCTGTATCCCTTCTCCGTGGGGATCCACCGTTTTTCAGTCTGGACGAAGCGCTTGATGAGCTCGAGAACTGCGTCTCCATCAATGGGCTGTCACAATCACATGAGAACCAAGGGCGAAGAGCTTGGACAAGATGAGTAACAGAGTTGTGGATCTACTTACGGGAAGCGCCAAACGCGCCATAGAGCGTTCCAAGCGCCGCATGTTGAGATTTGGTTGAAACAGTCTTGCTTTTCCATCCGGCCCAAGGTAAGCCTGTATGTCATGCACAAGCTGTACTATCCAGTCATTCATCTGTTATGACTCACCTTCATGCCCTCAAACAGGTTCGTGGAATACTGAAAGCAGGACGATGCTGGATCGACTGTGAGCGATGCGTAGGGTTTGATTTCGGGAGCAGACCATCCTGAGACAGGGTCGAACGACGTGATCGCCATATGGTCACTGAACAACTGTTGCACCGATAACATACTCCGTCAGCGTGTTGCGACCAATGAAGGAGTGAACGCGAGCCACGACCTCATCGTACAATGTGACAGACGAGAATGGGGATGAGTTAAACAACTCACCGCTCCGAACTTGAGCGTCTTGGGATCCGGAAGGGGTTTGGGATCATCGGTCAGTTTTACCGTTATTTTAGTGACCTGATGCGCATTCGGAATGAGTAAAACGTGGTCGATTCAAGCTCACGGTCCTGCAAGTGGCCATGTCATATAGTACGCACATCAAGCTGCCCAAGTCCACCGTCGCCTTCTCCACGGTTGCTTGCAGGTATTTTGTATGGCGTCTCCATTTGCCTGGTAGATGCTTGGACTGTCATTGTTGCGGATGAGACTCTGAGTGAGAGGGAATCGAATTTTATAGTCAAGGTGGATCTTCATTTTTATTCCGGGTCGAGTCATGTTTGCATTCGGCCGAACTGTATGGCAGAGAGTGAGGCGAGATTTTTGTACTAAATTGTAGTCCTGTGACCATGACATCGGCCGAGATCGGCGTTATTTCAAGTTAACGTTTTCCGTGTGTGCGGAGATCGAAATACGTATGCACTATGAATGCCATGTTGCAAACCTGCAAGAAATTCTACACTGTGGACGCCTTCATTGGTATCAAAAAAAAAAAACCTGAAGTCCGTGACTTTTTCATGTTCCTTGTATCCATTGGCTTGGGCCATCTCCCGTGCTGGTGATATTTCTTAGGCAGGTGTTAAAAGAAGAGGACTCGGATCTGACCCGACTCCCCTTCTGGCGACATCCCGAATGGCATCATTCTGCAGCCCTCTGGTTCTTGTTGTGCGTCTTGCAAAGGGTAGGCCATGCTCGTTTCATACATTTTCTTCAATATCCCCGGGTACAGACCTGTTTCTATGCATCATGGCTTCGGCCCGGGAACCAGCTTTCATTCAATTACTACACCGGAGCTAATAGCTGGCATGAGCACTGGACCTGAGGCATCCCACTTAGAATTTGATGTGAACACAGCTGGATTAGTGTCTCATTAAGATTACAAGACAGGATCAAAATGCCCAATGTCAGCTGTGAGATTATTTATTCCTGGTTTAGATTCAAAAGGACCACTTTTCTGCATTTTTGATATAAGAGCTGCCCATTGGTTTAGTGAGGTCTGCTATCATTCATGAGGCCATAAACAACCAAGCAATTTGGCTTGACTGACTTGGATACTGTGAAGGGTTTATATAAAGCTTGACTTGACCTGTAGGCTCCAAGTAGTTCTCCAGAAAAACCATGGTGCAACATGTTGTCAACCATCAATGATGGTGGCCCATGATTGTTAGCAACTGTCATTTTGCACTTTCAAGGTAATGTATATGACAGCCATCATGATGTGTCTCCTAGCCTATAAAGTTAACTTGTTATTCAGGATTCCCTGTGTTAGGATTCACTTGCAGGGTTATCTCTTTCTCTATACTCATGCTATCAGACTAACTCTTTCCTTTTCTCATGCTTAACTTGCACCATTCCATGTCATTCTATAACCTTTCATATCTCTCATAAGTGTGCTTATTCTCCCACTGTGCAGGTACTCTTATTCTTCTGATCTTCTCACACCATATGCACCAGCCCTTAATGTCTTCCTCCCATGCATGAGTTCTACGATATTCTTTCACCTTCTACTGCCATTTCTCATGCCAGCTCTTAACCATTGTGACATGTAACTGTCACACTCCTGCCTCACTATATAAACCCTTCAACAGGGTCTTCTCATCTTCTCCTTAACCTAGTTCTACCTATGGCTATCACCTAGTTAGCACTAGCAATCTACTCTTTCTTAGTCTTTGTTCTACTATTGAGTGAATGCTTTATGCTCTGACTCACTGTCTCCGTATGTCTTCTCTCCTGAACCCTTGACCCTATTGCCAAGCTAGGCATTAGGCTACCTTGACTATCCAACGACAGTTGAATAGATACTTAGTCAGCAACCCCACGGCTGAACATCTTGCATGGATATTTTCAATCACAACCCTCCTTGTCCTTGTTCCTGCTAGTCACTAGACTTAGTAGGTCTACATGTGACCTTAACCGAGGCCACACACACATAACACCTTGTCCCCATTCTTTGCTTTCACTTCTTCTGCTCATGAGTGCAGGCTAGTAAGTCACTGCTGGCAGTGATCTTTTACCCAATTCCTCACATTCTCTGCTTTCACAGCCCCATTTTTTTCTTCAGTATACATTACTCTCAAATAACTTGTTATTAACAGCCCCAAAGACACTCTTTTCAACTGCATTTATTTTTTCAAGATGCACTTCTGTTTTCTACTACTAGTCATTTTTGTCATGACCACTATTGCTTTGGTCATGTTGATGTTACATGTGGCCTTGGATAAGGTCATGCATAGACTGTTGTGTCTACAAGTCTTTGCAGACAACCACTTGGATACTAGGCGTTGAGAGGAGTGTTTCTTTAAGGTATTACTTGTAGGAGAGAATCAAGAGAACTAGACTGGAGACTGAGCTCCGTCCAGTCTCACTTTATATACTATTCTTTGTATAGATACATGTTGTGTACCAATCTAGATATGTATTTACATAAGTCTATCCCCTAGGCCCAACATGATTGACATGAGGAGTCGGCCTGTAATGGACATTAATATATACATGAGTTTACCAGCCATTGATCTGCTGTGGGTGGATGGAATGGAAGGTGTCAATGGTAATTAAAGATAAGGGATCACATCACAGTGATGGGATGACTGATGTGAGGTCTGTGATGATCACGATGTATTAAATATGTGTTTGATCAGTGGGGCGAAAGGTGAAGAGCTGAAGGTGAAGCCCACTGATCAAGAAGGGCCTGTAGATCCCCTGTGTCTGGCATAGTGTCTAGGTTGGGTTTTCCCTTGATAAGATAAAGAAAGCGTTCATATGTGCAGAGTAAAAATATATAGCTGTAATACTACCCCCTGTCTAAGGATCGACTTCCAGGTGATCAAAAGGGTGTGTTGATTGTTACGACTCATCATGCCTGGTGCACGTTTTCCTTTTCTTTTCCTTTTCTTCCTCTTTCCCCTCACACGAACACTCACTCTTCCGCTTTTCTCCGGTTGCCCGTGCCAACCCTTTAGAGCCAGGACGGATATCGGCTAGTTCGGAGTAGCCGAGTTTGTACAACTTTGTCATGTCTCCAGAGTGCGGCATGAGTGCTGGCTGAACATGTCGGCGACTGAAATTTTCACAAACCTTCTGTCCCCCCATACACAATGGAGATGGCAATCAGTCCTTATCACAATTTCTCTGATCAGTGCCGTGATTACATCCACCAACTCCTCCTTCTCCTTGTTAGTACTCTACAGATACTTGGTCACACCCTCATGGAAGAGCAGCTTGAACCCGAAATGGACTTGGAGCCTACCAA
>JBBPTX010001121.1:0-12418 GCA_038094595.1 Pulveroboletus aff. annulatus | reverse complement strand
GCTCCGTCCAGTCTCGTTTATATACTATTCTACGTGTAGATACATGTTGTGTATCAATCTAGATACGTATCTACATAAGTCCATCCCCTAGGCCCAACATGATCGACATGAGGAGTCGGCCTGTAACAGAGATTAATAAGTATGTGAGGTAGCCAGCCGTTGATCTGCTGTGGGTGGGTAGAATGGAAGATGTCAATGGTAATTAAAGATAAGGGACCACATCACAGTGATGAGGTGACTGATGTAAGATCTATGATGATCTCGAGTTGTTAAATACATGCTGTGATCAGTGGGGCAAAAGTGAAGAGCTGAAGATGAAGCCCACTGATCTAGAAGGGCCCGTTAGATCCCCTGTGTCTGGCACAGTGTCTATGTCGGGTTTTCCCTTGATACAATAAAGAAAGCGTCTATATGTGCAAGGTAAAAGATGAAAAATATATAGCTGTAACAGTAGGTTTGGGGATGACTTGATCAGAGCCCTTGACATGTCCTGCTGTATGTTCAGTTGTGGGGGCAAGAGCACCACACCAAAATAGACTGAAAGTCTTAGCTACTCGCACAGAGGTAGTAGCAGGAGAAGGTAGAAGTGAGCACAAAGGGGTACTTGACATTTATCAGTTGAAGTAGAGAGGGAAGTCAAAGATAGATCTTCCATTTTAGATTCTAGAGAGGAATCAGGATCAGGGATCAGGTCAGGAAGTGATCCATTATCAGCTTTGAGTGATGGAGATTCAGGGGAACTTGGTGTGACAGCCATAGAACAACAGAGGGGGCATTTGTCAAAGACAAGCTGGTCATAGACTTTAGTTTTATGCAGGTGGAGCCAGTGGATGATATCGAAGTCATCCCTCATTAGTTCATTGAGATCGAGCAAGTGTTCGTCAAGGGTAAAACCATCAGATAGGAGGATGAAGTCTTTGTCCATGAATCTGATTACTTTGAAACGTCCATACTGATATGGTGAGTTGTTTGGGTCAATAAATTTGTCCAATGAAAGGGGAACAGCTTGCTGAAGCTGCAAAAGTGCCTGGGATATGAGAATTTGGTGTTTGATCTGTCTGACCTCTCATCTTGTGAGGGATTCATATGTCAGATACTTGAGACTAAATAGTCCTAGCTCAGTACCTTCCTTCAGGGCAACCAGTCAAACTTTGGCAGGGGATACATTTCCAAGGGCATTAAGATGAAGGGGAGGCTGAGGTATCTTAGTCCCTTTTTTGTCTCATAACTTCTGTCTTTCAGGACAGTTCCACTCAATATGGTCAGCAGATTCGCAAGTAAAACATTTGCCTTGTTCATGTAAGCATCTTTTTCATTCTTTGTCATCATCTTTGTGGATTCTGTCAGCTCATGTAGCCAGGTTTGGTTTGCAAGAATTATAGATGCAGAATGCAGGATGGATGTCTGTTTTTGCTGGACTCATGGCAGCAGATGAGATGCTTGAGGGACCAGGGGGATCGTTTGCTTGTCGGGTAGGTCTTTGTTGGTTTTTCCTTCAGTCTTGTTTGTCAGACCAATATCAGTTCCTATCCTCCTGAATGATATAGTGGGTCTTTTTGTATTGTAGACATTCTGCTTTGAGAACCACAAGCAAGATGGTTGTGGCATTGTAGCCATTGTGGGTTAGCTCAGCTCACAGGTAGGACTAACATCGCCTCCAGAATGCAAGGACAACTTCATGCTCATTGACATCTCCAATGGTGTCTGCAATCTCCTGCAAGTGATGAAGAAAGTCAAGGACAGAATGATTGTCCTGTTGACAAGCATCAAACTTGTCCCATTGTTGCATTCTGAAATCAGTGGGGAATATATAGTCAAATAGATCTTCAAAGAATTCGGTCAACAAATAGCGTTTTCTGAGGTCAAGGACATTTTATTCATAGAAGAGATAAGCTTGTCTGTCAAGATACTTGTCAGCAATGCGAATAGCATTTTTGCGACTTAATTGTCCTTGATGAGTCCATTCGTGGAGTTCATGACACCATTTCTTGAAGAGGGTGACTTGTACTTCACCTTTGTATGTAAACAGTGGGTCCTCCTTGAGGAATGATTGCTGATACTTTAGCTTGTTGAGTTTAGCATGGTAGTGCTGTTTGTGCTCTTGTTTCCATACCTTGATTTTGTCCAGGTCATTGGTCAGTACAGTGGATGGTTCTTCACTTAGGAAATCAGAGCCAAATAAGGAGTCAGATAAATCAGAATTGGACGAGTTGGATAGAGCACCAGGTGGGTTTCGTTTACTACCATGTTGTTTCTTGGCTTTATCAGTATTGTCCAAGTTGCCATCACTGTCTAACAAATTAGAACCAGAATGTTTGTCGCCTTCCATAGCATGTAGCACCATGCTGCTATAGGGGAATACTGACAGAGCTCAGTTAGTATGTTTGAGAGGCTCTGATGCAAGGCATTTAGCCTTAGCTGCCTGTTTCTTATGGTTCTTCTTTTTACATTTGCTTGCTAACATAGCATCATCATTAGATATTACCAGAGCATGTGTAACGATTCGCTTGCAGGATTATCTCTTTCTTTTTACTTACACTATTGGACTAACAATTTCCTTTCTCATGCTTCACTCTCATCACTCCATGTCATTCTATGACTTTCCATGTCTCTTGTAAGCGTGCTTATTCCTCCACCATGCAGGTACTCGTTTCTTTCTAATCTTCTTATGTCATATGTGCCAGCCCTTAACATCCTTCTCTCATGTGTGGTTTCCATGATATTCTTTCACTTTCTATTGCTGCTTCCCATGCTGGCCCATAATCATTGTGACACATAACTGTCACACTTTTACCTCACTATATAAACCCTTCAACAGAGCGTTCTTCTCCTTTTCCTTAATCTAGTTCTACCTATGGCTATTGCCTAGTTAGTACTAGCAATCTATTCTCTTAGTTCTTATTCTACTATTGAGAGAATGCTTCACACTTCAACTCCCCATCTCAGTGTGTCTCTTCCTTGAACCCTTGACCCTATCACCAAGCTAGGTGTAGGTAACCTTGACTGTCCAACCATCATTGGACAGATACTTAGTTGGCAACCCCACAGCTGAACACCTTGCACAGATATTCTCAACTGCAATCCCTCTTCATCCTAAATCCCTACCAGTTGCTAGGCTCAGTAGGTCTACGCATGACCTTACCCAAGGCCACGCATAACAAAAGAACTAGGTTCTCTCCTTGACATGCACTATCACGTATGCCCACCATTACATCTCGACACACCCACACCACTGATCCATGTTGGAACCACTGAGAACCACCATGCACCTTGAACTCAGATTCTTCTGACACTCCAGATGACCCCAACCAAGAGTATTGGGGTGACAACCCTGACAAGCTGCTGCTCAACTCTGATGAAGAAGACACAACCCGAGAGCTTTCCCATGGCTTCTCAGCCTCTTTGCAGATACCTTGCCCCACAACCCCCCTGTTGCCAACACCTAGACGCCAAACTGGCCACATCTTCCCACCTCTCACACCCCCAACCATGTCTCAGAAACCCATTGAACTTCGCATTGGCACTCCAGAGAAGTACGATGGTGATTATAAGACAGCCAAGCAATGGCTTGACTCCGTCATCTTCTACCTCAACATCAATGCTGAGGTATACACCACTGCCCCCAAACAGATCGCTTTTGCACTCTCATATATGACTAAAGGCCCTGCTCTCACTTGGGCCAACACTTTCCACATCTTGAAAATTGCCTCAGATGGGACAATTTCTATGAGCTCTTGGGACCAGTTCTGTGATGCCTTCCTCCTCACTTTCAAACACTATGATATGACAGATGTTATAGCTATATATTTTTATCCTTTACTTTGCGCATACAGACACTTTCTTTATCTTATCAAAGGAAAACCCAACTTAGACACTGTGCTAGGAACAGGAGATCCACAGGCCCTTTCAGATCTGTGGGCTTCACTTTCACCTCTTCACCTTTCACCCCACAGATCATAGCACGTATTTAATACATCGTGATCATCACAGACCTCACATCAGTCACCCCATCACTGTGATGTGATCCCTTATCTTTAATTACCGTTAACACCTTCCATTTCTCCCACATGCAGCAGATCAATGGCTGGCAACCTCTTGTATATATTAATCTCCATTATAGGCCAACTCCTCATGTCGATTATGTTGGGCCTAGGGGATAGACTAATGTAGATACATATCTAGATTGAACACAACATGTATCTACACTTAGAATAGTATATAAAGCGAGACTGGATGGAGCTCAGTCTCCAGTCTAGTTCTCTTGTTCCCTGCCTACAAAGTTCCCATTATAAGATAGTCATTCCACTCGACATTTAGAGATAGTGATTCCCCTGCAAGATTGTAGTTGCAATACTAGAACTAGACTATCTTCATCTTACTACCCTTTCACTATCTACCAATGACAGCAGACACATCTAGCCTTCTCCCTTGCACCACAGGCTCTAGCAAGTGGGCGCGTCTTTAGGCATTTCTAGGATAGTGCTAATAGGGGCTTGCTATCAGTGCCCATCTCCTTTCACTGCTCTCTTCTCCCTTTCACAGCATATCTCCCCACCATCAATCTAGCCAGACCTTGGGAGTTAGTAGATGTACCAGTAGCAGTAGGAGCACCAGTTAAGACAGAGCCCAGGGAGTACTCACTTGTGTTACAATTCACTCGCAGGACGAATGCTTTTCTTTTTTTTATAATATTGGACTAACACTTTTCTTTTCTCATGCTTAACCTTGTTCATTCCACATCGTTCTACAATGTTCCATATCCCTCATAAGTGTGCTTATCCTTCACCATGCAGGTACTCCTTTTCTTCTGCTCTTCTTACACCATATGCACCAGCCCTTAATGTTCCTCTCTCACGCATGAGTTCTCTATTGTTCTTTCCGTTTCTAACACTGTTTCCCATGCCGGCCTTTAACTTGTGACACATAACTGCTACACCATTACTCTTCACTATATAAACCCTTCAACAAGGTCCTTCGTCTCTCTTCCTTAGCTTAGTTCTACCTATGGCTTTCCACCTAGTTACTCTAAGCAATCTATCTCTATTCCTTGTGTCTTCGCTCTACCATTAAGTGAGTGCTTCACTCAATGGCCCACCCGCCTTCATGTGTCTAGAACCCTTGATTCTACAACCCGCTAGTCAAGCTAGACAGTGGTTACCTTTGACCCATCAACATCCCTTGATGGTACCCTTGACCCAGCATCCCTATGGCTGATCCTATGTTGTCATATATATGAATGACTGACTCTCCGACCCTACTAGGCGTTAGTAGGTCTATGTGTGACCTTACCCAAGGCCACATGTAACAAAAGAACTAAGTTGCTCCCTTGTCCAGGTACTATCATGTATGCCACCCACCATAGCTTCTCACTGAAACACTTGAACTACTGATCCATGTTGGAACCCTCAAGAACCTCCGTGTACTTCACACTCTGACTCCTCTGACACCCCTGATGATCTCAACCAAGCATACTGAGATGAAGACCCTGATGAGCCTTTACTAGACTCCAATGAAGAACTCACCACTTGTAACCTTGCCCATAGTTTCTCTGCTTCTGTGCAGATACCCCGCCCCCAGACTTCTCCATCTCTGACATCCAGATGCCAAACCGGCCATATTTTCCCTCCGATCCCTCGTCCTCTGTCTCCCACTATGTCCACGAAACCCCTTGAACTTCACATCAGCACTCCTGACAAGTACAATGGCAACTACAAGACAGCCAAACATTTGCTGGACTCTGTTGTCTTCTACCTCAATGTCAACGCTGAGGTATACATCACTGACCCTAAACGCATTGCTTTTGCACTTTCATACATGACTAGAGGCCCTGCCTTGACTTGGGCCAACACCTTTCGTGCCTCAAAGATCGCAGCTGATGGCTCAATTTCAATGGGCTCCTGGTCTGACTTCTGAGACACCTTTATAATGGCGTTTAAACACCATGACACCACCAGCAATGCAATTGCCTGGCTCACCACCACCTGCATGACCACTATCAAGAATGGCGGTTACTCTCCCTCGTTGACTAAGTACAACACTCAGTTCCAGAACCACCATGCCATTGCTGACATGGCAGACCACAACATCCTCATCGGCTACTACTCAGCTGCCATCCCAGAAGTCCTCATGCACCATATCTTGGCCATGGAGAAAGTTCCCACTACCATCGATGACTGGTTGAAGAAGGCTGTCACCTTCCAAACCCACATGGAGCGCACTTGAGAAATCACCACTTGCCACAAGACCCCCTCCCACCACACGTATCACCAGTACACTGCCCCCACCCCTGCCAAAGACCCCAACACCATGGATGTTGACACCGTCTGCCTCCAATGACTCACCCCCACTGAACGGGAACAATGCCGCAAAGAAGGCAGATGTTTCCACTACCACCAAAATGGACATATGTCCTTCACTTGCCCCACATTCACCTCAAACACCCCAAGGTTGAAGAAGACTGTTCGGAAGGTTATAGAGGTGGAAGTCGAGGATGAAGAAGAAGTCCCTTGGCTACAAGAGATTGACAAAGAAAATGACAATGAAGACCTGAAGGTGTCTCGCATTGCCTTCATCTTCCAGGATTTTTGAAAAGGAACACTGCCTCGATGTCAGTAGTTCCCCCTATTACGTGTGCACCTGTACTTGTATCCACATCCAAGAAATTGATGTGTATTCCCTTACAACTCATTGACCCCTCGCACACCATGAAAACCATCAACACTTGCACCCTCATTGACAGCAGGGCAGACATTAATTGCCTTGATTGGGACTTTGCCTGAAAACACAAACTTCCCTTTGATAAACTACCAACTGTTATAGCTATATATTTTTACCCTTTACTTTGCACGTACAGACGCTTCCTTTATCTTATCAAGGGAAAACCCAACATAGACACTGTGCCAGACACAGGGGATCTACAGGCCCTTCAAGATCAGTGGGCTTCACCTTCAGCTCTTCACCTTCGCCCCACTGATCACCATATGTATTTAATACATCATGATCATCACAGACCTCACATCAGTCACCCCCATCACTGTGATGTGATCCCTTATCTTTAATTACCGTTGACATCTTCCTTTCCACCCATCCACAGCAGATCAATGGCTGGCATCCTCATGTATTTATTAATCTCCATTACAGGCCGCATCCTCATGTCAATCATGTTGGGCCTAGGGGATGGACTTATGTAGATATGTATCTAGATTGGTACACAACATGTATCTACATGTAGAATAGTATATAAAGCAAGGCTGGACGGAGCTTAGTCTCCAGCCTAGTTCTCTTGTCCTCTGCCTACAAAGCACCTTTAAAGATAATTCCTCCTCTTGACGTCTGAAGATAGTGATTGCCTGCAGAACTTGTAGTCGCAACACTAGAACTAGACTGTCTATAAACCTTCACCCTTTCACTATCACTGAAGACAGCAAACGCATCTAGTCTCCCACTTCACTACCCATCGACTCCAGCAAGTGAGTGCATTCTTCAAGGCTACTAGGATACGCTAAAGACAAAGCTATCTAGTGCCTATCTCTTTTCACTAATCTCTTCTCCCCTTCGCAGCCTACACTCCTTGGGTCAATCAGCAGAACCCCTGGGAATCAGTAGACACACCACCAGTAGCATTAGTAGAACCTGTAGTTAAAGAGGAGTCCAGGGAGAACTCGCTAGCCAGAGCGAGCATAGAGAGTGAGAAAGACCCCAACGACTGGCCAGAGCCGGCAGTCACCAAAGAAGAGTTTTGGAGGGTTCTAGAACAAGATCTCCAGCCCAAAAGTTTTGGTAATGGTGCAGAAGTCGACGTTATCGCCACTGATCTAAGATTCACTGGGGACACCTATTATTGGAACCCCACACCCTCCTACCACACCTTAAGCCTGGCAACAGACCTCACCTTGCTTAGATATCCCACCACCCCTATCCTTGACATTATCAGGCCAGACCCTTTTGCTTGGCCACATGTACCACGTAACATCCCCCTAAATGCAACCTTAGGCACAGCACAAGCAGAGAGAGAGATAAGCATCACTAGAAGGCGATACAGAGAACAATCAGAGGAATCAGAGGAAGAGCCACATTGCATGAAGAGACAGCGCTGCGAATATCCGCAAACCATCAGGAGAAACGACAGATACAGTAGGGTTCAGTTACGAGTACAACCTAAGAAAAGCTACAAATACTAGTTACCATTCCTCTCAATCACAATGTCTTTCATCCCCATCTCAGCCAATGATCTCTGCACCACATTCGCAGACACAGATGCAAATCATCTAGAAGCAATCGCACAATTCGCACAAACACAAGATAACAGATATGATCACCTTACTAGTGAGATAGTGCACCTAAAGAATGCAGTGGCACAAATTGAACAAATGATCCAGGCATTAACCGGACAATCAAGACAACCCACAAGACAACCTACCCCAAGTGGATCAGGAGCAGCATAAACAAAACCAACCATCAATACGTCACGAAAAGTAGAAGTCTTCGGGGATCCAGGAGACTTCGATGGGTCATTTGCCAAATTTGACAAATGGTGGGCAAAGATCCAGGCATGGATCCAAATCAATCAACATGCCATAACTCCTCTTAGTGGAGATGCCATACTAGCAGTCTTATGTAGATTAGAAGGACCAAGGGCAGGACCCTTCGTGCAACTAAGATTGCAAAGACTCTACATGAACCAAGGATATAGCTGGACAGATCTCGAAGGAGAGTTAAGAGATCTCTTCAGAGGTAGCAACGTAAAAGATAGGGCTACCAAAAAGATAAACGACATGAAACAAGGAAACACTCAACCTATCGATGATTTTCTTGTCAAGTGGTATGCAGAATACGAAAAAGCAGAACTAGGAGATCCTCATGGAGTATATCTCCTAGAGAACAACATCAAAAGGTACATTATGGACTACATCTGGAAGAACGGATTAAGGAAAACAACAGTCCATGCAACAATGGAAACACTGAGAGATGTAGGACATCGTCTAGAAAGCCTTGATCTCATTAGAGGAAGAACATAGTTCAGATTTGGACCTAACGAAAAGGAGAAAGATCCAAATGCCATGGATATCTCGGCGGCTCAGAAAGGAGCCAAATCATGCTACAATTGCGGTGAAACAGGGCATTTCGCTAAACAATGCAAGAAGCCCAGCATGAAATGTGACCTTTGCAGATGGTCAAATGGTCACAAGAAGGACTGCCGAAAAAGGCAGGTAAGAAGCACGTCCTCAGATGACACTAAAAGCACCGAACACATCTATATACCTGGCACACAAGCTGAAAAAGGAAAAGGGCATGACCCCATGGTAGCAATAAGGGGCATGTCATTCAAAGAAGCAAGGGCGTTCTTCAGGGATGTTGAAGATGCCAAAAATAAGAAGTTGGCAAAAGGCAAAGCCTAGATTCAGGAACTGGGTCTAATCTAGGCAAAGGTAAGCGTAAGCAGGTACACTTTCCAACGGACAATCGTTTCTCTAGTCTACATGTTTATGATACGGAAGCAGCGCCTTCCACTATTATTTCTTCTTCTTTGCCGATAGAGAAGTCCTCTCAGAGGCTCAGCCAGGGCGTCACACTGGTGCTTAATTCCTCTTCAAAGAAAGCTAATCCTTTGATCTCACCTGCAGATCAAATCCCAGACAAAGGAATCTTTTGCAAATCATTAAAAATTGATAACGAACTAAAAATGAAGATAAAGGTAAAACCTAAAAACACTGATCAAGATTTTATTTCAGCATCGGCACTTCTGGATTCAGGCACAAATTGCTTCTTTGTAGATAATGTATTCGCAATGCAACACGCACTCCCACTTAGGCAACTCACGCAACCCCTTACCGTATATAACGTAGATGGGACACAAAACGAAGCAGGCAAGATCACGCACGTAGCCTCCCTCCTATTAGGCTATAAAGGACATTGAGAGATAGTCAAAACAGAAGTCACTAGCTTGGGAAAGAATCAAATGGTAATCGGCTACTCTTGGTTAAAGAAACATAATCCAGATATCAATTGGAAGACTGGGGAAATCAAACTAAGAAGTTGTGGAAAAGAATGTTGGGAACTTAGAGACAAAAGCGTCTATCTCAGGCTCTTAGAGAAAGAAGAGCAGGAAGCTCAATACAAAATCTACGAAACGATAAAAACATTAGAAAAGGAACAAAACAAAAAACAAGAGCGAAATATTAGAATAGGCCGGGCAGTGGATGAAAAACTTAAATCTCTTATGGATCAGAAGAAATCCACTGCAGAACTCATGCCAGAATATTACCACGAGCATCTTAAAGTATTTGAAGAAAAGGCATCAACTAGAATGCCTACATGGAAGTCTTGGGATCATGCCATAGACCTTAAAGAAGACTTTCAGCTGAAGAAGGGAAGGCTCATTCCCCTGAGTGCAGATGAACAGAAGGAAGTATCAGACTGGCTAGAGGACCAGTTGTCCAAAGGGTACATTAGACCTTCAAAATCCCCTCAAACGTCACCAGTTTTCTTTGTGCCAAAGGAAGATGGGCGAAAACGCATGGTACAGGATTATCATTATCTAAATTCGCAAACAGTGCGAAACAACTATCCCCTCCCTCTAATTTCACAACTTGTAGACCGATTAAAAGGAGCCAAACTATTTACAACGTTGGATCTCAGATGGGGATACAACAATGTATGAATCAAAGAAGGTGACGAATGGAAGGTGGCCTTTGTCACACATAAAGGAACCTTTGAACCTCTGGTCATGTTCTTTGGATTATGCAATTCTCCAGCCACCTTCCAAACAATGATGAACGAATTATTTGCAGACATGGAAGACGTCGTGGTAGTCTACATCAACGACGTGATGATATTTACTAAAACAGACGACGAACGAGAGCATGCAGAAATCATTAAGAAAGTACTAAAGTGCCTAGAAGAAAACGATCTCTTCACCAAGCCAGAAAAGTGTCACTTCTTCAAAAAAGAAGTTGACTATTTGGGAATGGTTGTAGGACAAGACGGGATCAAGATGGATCGCAAAAAGGTCGACACCATCTTAGATTGGCCAGCACCTACCAATGTAAAAGGAGTGCGAAGCTTTCTCGGTCTTGCCAACTACTATCGTCGTTTCATAGAAGGATATGCACAAGTCGCTAGACCCCTGAACGACCTCCTAAAGAAAGACATCTTGTGGAAATGGGAATCTTCTCAACAGAACGCTTTTGATAAATTAAAAGAATGATTCACTACAGCCCCTATTCTCGCCTATCCAGACATTGATTGTCAATTCCGACTAGAAACAGACGCTTCTGACTATGCAACAGGGGCAGTGCTATCTATATTAAAAGAAGACAAATGGCATCCAGTGGCTTTCAGTTCACACTCAATGTCACCAGAAGAAAGAAACTATCCTATCACAGATAAAGAAATATTAAATATCATCAGGGCATTAGAACAATGGTGTCATTATCTAGAAGGGACAGAGCATCCATTCAAAGTATGGAATGATCATGCAAACCTTCAATATTTCATGAAAGCACAAGACCTATCGAGAAGACAGGCTAGATGGGCACAATATTTATCCAGATTCAATTATACCTTCATGTACAAACCAGGATCGTCCAATGCAAAAGCAGACGCTTTATCTAGAAGAGAAGATCACGCGCAAGGTATAGAAGACGATAACAAAGGAATAACTATGATATCCCTGGAGCGGATAAGGACAACATCATCCAAAGTAGCAATCTACGATGAAGGGGCACAGCTACATCAAGACATATTTAACCAAACGTGTCTCTTGATGGAGACAGAAGTACAGAAGTTATGTAAAGAACACAAAGTGTGTGAAGAAGCAAATGGGCTTCTTTATCAGGAAGGAAACCAGTTATACATTCTGGCCAAAAATGGAGATAACGAAGATCTAAGAATCAAGACCCTTAAATTATATCATGACTCGCCTATGGCAGGTCATTCCGGAAATGAAAAGACTATTGATCCAGTCTTATGACACTATTGGTGGTCTGAGGTCACAACTCAAACCAAAGACTATGTATCTTGTTGTGATCGATGCGCACAAATGAAACCTTCAAATCAGCCTAGCTCTGGTTTATTGCAACCTCTAGAAGTCCCCAGCAGACCCTGGTAGGACATATCCATCGATTTCATCACCGATCTGCCAGAAAGTAACAGGTCAGACAGCATTCTAGTAGCTGTAGATCGATTCTCAAAGAAAGTGGTGCTTATCCCTTGTCGCAAGACGATGTCCGCCATTGAGACAGCAAGTCTCTACCTCCATCACATCTTCAAGCACCATGGAATCCCTCTATCTATTGTGTCCGATTGAGGACCACAGTTCGCTTCACAAGTCATGGCAGAGCTATGCAAGAAGCTTAACATAAAGCAACGATTATCTACTGCACACCACCCACAAACAGATGGTCAAACAGAAAGAATG
>JBBPTX010001120.1:0-12429 GCA_038094595.1 Pulveroboletus aff. annulatus | reverse complement strand
GAACCCACATTTCATTTTCGCTTTTTTTTTACACTGTTTCTAAGAAAAGGCCAGACGAGTCAGCGAAATTGGGAAAGCACGTTCAAGCACGTAAAATAAACGAAACGCCTAAAACAACCCATAGCCATATAGTAACGGTAAGATATACACGCGTGTTGTCCTCTTTACGAGCGTTTTCCCCCACGCCTCCGAAACCTCAAATGAACTTCGAGGATGTGTCGGATGAGGCTGCCCTGCCGCATCGTCGAATTGGAGCAGTGAGGCCAACAACACTGCACCGCCCTCCTTTCATGACCCCTGATGCCGTGGACATCTCTGAAGTGGGCAGAGGCGAGTTTGGGATCCGAAGAGAGCAGCTCGCCGCAAACACGAGATACATTATTGTGCGAGGAGGTCCATTGACACACGGTTTGGGAGTTGGATGTTTCAAGGAAGATATCGGTGAACGAGGAGGACGGAGGAGACACATCCAAGGATATTGCGGGGGAGGTATCAGTGGATAGTGGGAACGAAGGCACAAGCAAGGGTATGGATGGTTCATACCGACTGCTGCCCAATAACGGACTAAAGGTCGGGTTGCTGAAATGACAATTAGTATCAGTCCTGGTCCACGCCTAAAAAAGTATAATTAAGCCTACAAAGTTAAGTCTGTAAAGTCGAATCCTGGCGACCGTGGTGAAAGATATGAACAGTACTCGTCGGGCCAGGAGATCTCTGGCCCTATTTGTGTATCTGGAAATAGTGGGACGTCGGTGAAGAGTGGAAAGTCATACGCAAACGACGATGACTGAGCAGAAGACTCTGAAAAGGTCAAAGAAGGTATTGTTTGTCCCACTTGGACACTGGGAAATATGGCGGGGTCGGACGAGGTACCGCTCGCGTGATGAACAGATAATTCATACGGGGTTGGCAGATTAGCATCCGTGATCGACTGGAGATAGGTGTTATTAATAAAAAAAATTTATGCAACGGAGAAAAATACCTCTTTCACTGTGTCCTTTGAAAAATGGGCATCGTAATCGTCATACACATCACTAAAAATGGGAGTCAGCACTCGTACAATAGCTATTTACCATAATACTTCACATACATGCCGTCCTGATGAACTGCTAATTTGCCTTTTATATTAGGGGTCGAAGCGTCCCCAGCGCCTGTCGCACTTTGAAGAGACACAAATCCTACAACGAGTGAGAAATTGTCATATAGAAATGCTAAGGAACTGACCATCCTGTAAAACTACATCATATTTGTCGGAGAGTGCTTCTTCAATCAGGTGTTCCTCTGCGAGCTCATGTGGTTCAAGACGCCCCTGAGCCTGTAAACGCAATCGAAACTAAGCTCAAAAGGGAAACAAAGACACCACCGAGAACACACGCTTTTAAGCAGTGCAGCCCATTGACTGTCATGTGTGATGGCGACAGTCGCAGAAGGTTCCTAGAAGATTTTTTTTATTAATAGTCGAGTCCGGGCATGGAATCTGACGGAAACCTTTTGAAATAGATATCTATTGATAGTGTCGGACGGATGGAACGGCTGGGATTCTATCAATTCTCGTACAGATGGGGTTTGGGGTAACGGACCTGCAGTACTTGTGGCATATGCTGAAGTGATGCATGCCTAGTCATGCGCTGGGTGCCCTGGCTCGTCGAACTACTAGTACCTCGGTTAGAATCAGTCGGCTCCGTAGATGTTCCGCTCTTCGGTTCATCGGAATCATCAGAGTCTACGGTATCTGTGAATTCTTCGCGCCGCGGTTGAACGGAGGGGTCGTCAACCTTCACAGAGATTTCTTTCCTTCCTGCAGGCTCGGCTCTAACGGAAATCTTGAACCCACTAATGTATACAGCTTGGTTCGCGTTTCCATTGTATCTCTGCGGCCCAACACGCTTGTCTATGGCGCGCGTGGTACTCCAACGATAACGCGGTATGACACTACTCCCCTCCAGCTGGGTGACCCTGAATTGGGCAGGAATATCTCCAGTGCCTTCAGCTTCCTGGAATGAAGCGAGAGCAAATGAAGGTGTCTTGTAGAATCCAGTTATGAGGTAAAGGGAATCGTAGGAAACTGTCCGTTCGAGATCTTCTTCAACGAACCTGTACCATTCAGTCGCATGCTGCATTGCGTACTTCCCGAACAGCCGATCCCTCTCCAATGAATATCGATCAGCACTTTGCGGAAGAATAAGCAAGGCGCCTTCGCTGGAAGAAAGGGTAAATTTATAGTCGGACCTGCATCAGGTGTTAGCGCCTTGCGCGTACTACGAATATTGTCCCCCAAAGGAAACGTACGGTTTTTCATCAGGGCTAACCTCTATTGTCTTTACAGAAGTCGTTGAAATGACACATCCGGCATCTTCTATACCAAGATGCGTTGCGACATCAGCATCATTGAGGGAAATCGGCGAGAAATTCCTCGGGAGAGGCCTCGCTCGATGGAGAGCATGGTCGAGTGGAAGGCATATGTTGAAAAGGACTTCGAAACAACCGAGTTCAGGGACGACATAACCGACATCCCCAATCTTGAGTCCATGGTCCTGGTAATCCTGCGGAAGCTGGATTTTCAGCTCTGGCGTCCACAAGGGATACCCACGGTGCGAGATCAGGTGTCTGGCGTATACGTCTTGTGGTACTTTGTAGCGTCGTGGAGGCTCTCTCATCAGGCTGGCTATCGACAGCGTGATACGAGACAAGCTTGACTGCCACACAGCAATTCGTGCATGGATGCAAATATGGGCGCTGGTGTAAGCCTGTATGTCACGCGTGGGATCATCCGAGTCCCTGGCAATAATTGACTCATTAATGCCAGTGACCTACCACTTAATGTCAGTCTTGAGAATTGGCATGCGATCGGCAGCAGTCACGGTGGATCGAGCGTGCGGCGAGTCCGGCGAGTCCAAATCTGCTGGCAATCGAGATCGTGTATACGCGTGTCAAGTGAGATACTTACACACTGACATCCTTCAAGTTGCGATACAAGTTGGGGTACCCCTCTGCTCGATACTATCACTTACATGAGCGGACTTGCAGCAACGAGCGACTCGGAGGTTGGCCGCTTTGAAGAGAGCGAAACTGCACAGAACGGGTCTCGGTCGCACCGGTACCACAGCGAAGAATGCTAACCGACGGATACGCGTCGTAACACGACCGCCGACTGTGCATCGCCCATGATCTGGATCTCAGAAGGAGGTGCACTGACTGGGCCGGCCTCGGAGCCCGTTTCAAGCATCGTGGCAGTGCATCACTCCGATCGGTCACAAGTACTGTAGTCTGCTTTTCCGCTGGGTAATCTGATCACTTCGCTACATTACTGTGTGTAGTCTGCTAAGTTGGTGCCGCGCAATTAGTCTTAACAGGTGATGTGGCTAGCCTAGGTAATTATGAAGCAAACTGTGCGTGGTACTAGTGCTTGCGGCACCCCGGGTCCAGGTCATACGCAGAGGGTATCGTGATATCCTACCGCCGATAAAAAAACTCGTTAGATATGCAAGGGATGGAAAAAACTATCAACATACTACTTGTCCGTCGCTGTCGATAGACAATGGATATGACATGTTAGGTTGAGAATGGAGGAGCCGGTCATCATAGTCTCCATAGTAGATTGGGAACCCATCATCTCCAAAATCAGTCAGAATTGATGAGGTATCGTCGCTCTGCAGACTTCGGTTATTCAATTCAATTGCTATCCGATGGGCAAGCTCACTTGTACAGAATAGGAATCCATTCTATCCGGGATGTCGGTAACTAGGGCCTCCATGGACGGCGGACGAGGCAGGAAGGAGGTGGGGCGGATCGGGGGGCGAACGGAGGGTTGCGCAAAAGAGAGACACTCCGGGGAACAGTAGGGCCCAAAGGCAGAAGGGAGGTCGTACTTGCGGGGGAGATGAGTCGGCAAGGGAAAAATAGGAAAGGGGACGTACCAGTTGGCGTTCGCAGGAAAGACACCAGTTGACGTCCATGAGAGAAGCCCGAGCAAGGCTCCCCCTCTGATCCACACTTGGATCAGCCTTCGTTACTGACGGAACTTCTGTGGCCATCCCCACGATTGAGCCCTGCCGGGTCCGGGGACCTGGCTCAAGCAAACAAAGCTGAGGTTGCCAGCTAGTCTTCGACACGGGGTACAGCGCAACGAGACAGAGTTGCTCGAGCTGAATGCCGTTCGGTCCAACATTCCACTCCAGGTGATCTGGATCGCACGGCTCGCCACGTTTTTTCTAGATTCAAGGTTTCGGCATACATACAAACAGTGAAAGGATGTGACAGCTCCCACCTCGATTAAATTCTGAATGCCCGTGGCAATTGCTTCCGCGAGTTTCACACGCGTGATAGGCGCACGCGATTTTTTCCAGTCCAACGCAGCGATTGTCTTTGACCAAAGCTTGTACCCAGGCCACTGGGATCCCAAACAGTCAAATGTTGAGCGGTGTGTAAAAGCGATGGCCACATCTGACAAACTTACCTGTACACGCAAAGTGAACGTCTTCCTCCCCATGTTAAATGCCTGTGTACCATCGCGAATACGATGCAGGTTCTCCGTTTTATACAGGATATCAGTGATTGGAATCCCAATTCGATCCGGATTCTCCAGATTGAAGACGATGGGAGGATGCCGCTCGGTCGTGATAGAAGTCGGGATGCTACTTGTTTTATATGGATCTTGAGGAATCAAGGGGCCCCGCCCATTAACATCTGTACCACGGTTATAGGTATCACTAGCACTCATTGTTCTTTGAAGAAACGCAGCTCCTGCTACGAATGAATTTTGTCGTCGTACATTTGCAAAAGCACTGACCGTCCTGTGAGGTTGCAGCGTACTTTTCAGTAAGAGCTTCCACAACCAAGTGTTCTTCTACAAGTTCGTGCGGTTTAAGCCGCCCCTTCACACACACATGCAATCGGAAAGCTTCAAAAGGGCGACAAGAACCGAGGACGTACGTTCTTAAGCAGTGTAGTCCATTGGGTGTCGTGTGTTATAGCGACGGAAGCCGAAGGCTCCTAGGACTGCATTAATGGTACATCTCTCAGGAATTAGGATATGCAACAACCTTCTGAAGTAGGTATCGGTTGATTATATCAGATGGATGGGACGGCTGGGTGGTCTGCTAGTACTTGCGCAGATAAGACTTAACTATACAGCAGACCTTTGATACCTCGGGTACTCGCTGGAGTGATACACTCCCAGGTGCGCTCTGTGTTCCCTGATTTGCTGAACTACCTTGGCTACTGCATCCGACAGATCCGTCAGGTTCTTGCGAGTCAACAACGTCTGTAAACTCTTCATGCCGCCGTTGAACAGAAGGGTCATCTGTCTTCACGGAAATCTGCTTCCTGCCTACTGGCTCTGGTCTGACGGCAATCTTGAACCCACTGATGAAAACAGCCTGATTCGCGTTCCCATTGTATCTTTTGGGTCCGACACGTTTATCCAAAGTGCGCGTGGTGTTCCAACGGTAACCTCGCACTATGCCACCGCCCTCAAGCTGGGTGACCCTAAACTGAGCGGAGATATCACCAGCGCCTTCGGCCTCCCGGAATGATGCAAGAGCAAACGACCGCGCCTTGTAAAAACCAGTAATCAGGTAAAGGGAGTCATAGGAAATTGTCCGCTTGAGATCCTCTTCGACAAACCTATACCATTCAGCTGCGTGCTGCTTCGCGTACTCCCCAAACAACCGATCGCTCTGAAGCGAATGTCGGTCAGCACCCTGCGGCAGGATAAGCAGTGCACCCTCGCTGGAGGAAAGGGTAAATTTGAAATCGGATCTGCATTGCAGTGTATGAGCCTATCACTCGCAGTCGCTGAGAAAAACATACGGCTGTTCAATTGGACTGGCTTCTATAGTTTTCACAGAAGACGTCGAAATGACACAGCCGGCATCTTCTTCATCAAGATAGCTTGCGATATCGGCATCATCGAGGGTGATCGGTAGGAAGTTCCTTGGGAGGCGCTTGGCTCGATGAAGATCGTGATCGAGGGGAAGACATATGTTGAAAAGAACTTCAAAACAACCATTTTCAGGGACGACATAACCAACGTCCCCAATCTTGAGTCCATGGTTCTGGTAATCATCTGGAAGTTGGATTTTCAGCTCCGGAATCCAAAGGGGATATCCACGATGCGAGACCAAGTGTCTGGCATATACGTCCTGTGGAGCATTGTAACACCGCGAAGGGTCTTTCATATTTTCCAATTGCCAGCGGCGGAGCGAAGTCGGATACCGCACAGCACGTAGAGCTACATGGGCTCTAGCAGAAAGCTGCGCGTGGGACTCAGAGACATGACCTGATAACGTTGCCTTGCACAGCTTGTGGGCGGGCGACTATGAACACGCGACTTTCCATGCGATCAGCGCATGTATGGTCTTGCTGTAATGTGAATAACAAGTACTGCTCACCGACATCCGAGCGAGCAACCCACAGAACTGCTAGATTGGGTGCTGTCCTGTTGCCAAGTACTCAGAAAAACCATCGAAACCAAGGTCCTGGGCATAGACGTTCAAATTGGATATGTCGGCATCGAGAGGTGCGTACTGATTTTTATGCAGTATGTGGTGGTAAGACTGCAACGATCACTGTTTGTCAAGGTCATGATGTGAAGAGCATGGAACTTGATGACGGTACCATCTTTTCCGTCACTTTCGCAGAGGATAGGAACCACCTCCTTTGCGGGAGCCGAGTGGGGGTGCTTTGGATTGACCATGGTACTCAAATGGCAAAAACGATTCTGGAGACCAATAGCCCTGTTTATGCTATTGTTCTGTCGAAGGATGGTCGCTGGATTGTTACGGGAGGGTTGGGAAAGGTGGTGGTCTGGGACGCGACGACTCACCAAAAAGTGCATGAAATGAAGGAGTACAACATCAAGAAACAATGCGTGTCCGCCGTCGACGTGTCCAGCGACTCAACCCGAGTTGCCTCCGGTTCCGATGACAAGACGGTCCGCATCTTCAGCATCGCATCCGGACAGCGCCTCATCGATCCCATCCTGCACGAAAACTACGTGGTTGGGGTCAAATTTTCTCCGGATGGCAAACGCATAGCAACGGCAGCGGTAAACTCTGGGGTTCGCGTCCTCGATGTTGACACCGGGACTCAGCTATTTGCCATCACCATTCCGGTGGACCGGAATCCAAGCACACCTCTCGCCTGGTCCGCCGATGGCAACAAACTCTTTGTTGCATGTCCTGGAAAAATCATTTGCCTCGATCCATCACCCGAGGGTCCAAAGCTCACCTCGTGCTCGGAATGGACAATTCAGAATTCCGACTGCCCCATCTCCATCGTGAACTGCGGAAGGTTCATCACATGCTCTGCAGGTTCTTCTATTTCGTTTTGGGATCCCATCTCGCACAAACAGCTGGGTCACTCCGTACAGCATTCTGCAATTATTCGAAGTCTCGCCGTCTCCTCGGATGGGAGACATCTTGTATGCGGGACAAAGGACCAAAAAATAGTGGTCCATGATCTCCTCGAGATGGTTGGCAAATCCTATTTCACCGTTGACGTACGTCTGTTGTTTCACTTCATCAGCAGCTGACTTTCATTACGAATATCCCCTTCATGTACAACTCGTTCTGCAGTTGCCATTCATGCACATGACTGACGAGATCATCGAGTCATGGATACAAGATATTCCTATAAACACGGAAGCCGTGCTGTCGAAAGAGATCGCACAGCACCCCAGCCACCACGTATTTGCAAATCGTGCGCTAATACGAGCACGTTTGAAACAATGGAATGCAGCGATTGATGACGCCATCAACGTAAATTTGCCTGAATCTTGCCATTTCTCTATGTTTACTCACGCTCCCCAGTCCCTGAAAATCAAACCCTCGCCTATTGGCCATATTGCTCATGCGCTTGCACTCGTGGGTCAAGAAAAACGAGAAGCAGCATTATGGGCGTTCGATCTCGCCTTTCGAGATTGCGATCACAGTGAAAACAACTTTCTTTTGCTTGTAAAAGTATGTCTGGGTTCTGTCCTTTCATTGTTACAGTCTAAGCTACGTTTTACTCAGTCCATCCTGCTCTTTGTGTCCGGAAAACATGATGATGCGATTTCGCGTGTACGAGATCTAATCCCTCCTGGGGACGTTAACGCAGCATATTGTTGTACCCAGGTACCCATCTAGTGGTATACGATGTAAAAACCCTTGTTTATGTCTCATACAGGTTCTTGCAAATATGTACCTCAACATGGGATGTTATGAACACGCGATACAGTCGTTCCAACAGGCACATCTCCTCGCCCCGCCTGAAACAAATCCATACTCAACGACAATTTCGCTCGTATGCTTTGAATTTCTCTGACTATCTTGTGATGTATACTAATGTTATGAAAAGGTATTTGGTGATCCCTTCGATATAATGGGGGTTTCTGCACATCAACGTGTATGCGAAACCCTGCTTGACGCTGGGTATACGAAGGAGGCTGCATGGATGTTTCTGAGGGTAGTCGACATATTAGGTGATAAAGCTCGAGCGAAACAGGGGACAATAGACTGGTTTGTAGGTGAGGCGATGCTGCCAGATCATTGGTATATATGTTTACTTTCTTCCTCAGAGTTCACTCACGACTGCGTCTCTGCGTGCAAACACAACGGAGATGTTGCACTCGAGTCTGTTAAGCTCGACGAGGCGATCGCGCAATACACAGCTGCACTCTCCCTCGGTCCCCCGGTTACTATAAATCTTCTGATCAAACGGAGTAGGGCGCTGGCGGCAGCTGGATTATGGGACGACGCTCTGAGTGACGCAAACAAGGTATGCGCATACGTTTTTCCTCAATGGACCTCGAAGACATTATGTAGGCTATTGAAACGGACCCTTCGTGCCTTGAAGCATATGAAGGAAAGCATGCCGCTCTTTACGGTGCTCAACGATACGATGAAGCGGTTGGGGCGTACGTTCATTTCCTCCATGCAATCGAGAATTCCCCAGATCCGGAAATTCTCCGTAAGTTTTATAATCAGAGTACCACTCTGACAGGTCGTTTGACATTCATTGCAGCAATTCGCCAGATCTACATGTCGCCGGAACAAATATCGGCGGTCATTGACGAGGAGGCTGGCAGGATTACTAAAACATGCCCCTTCGTGCTCATAGATGTCACGAGCGGGTGCCTTTGCCATGAGACGAAGCGACTTTGCGTTTTCAAACGAAGTCAAGCGTTCAAAAGGATTGTCTCTTCTGTGACAACGACGTCAGATCATGAGCGGATCGTGCAAGCCACCGCAAAGTATTTCGAATATGTGATGCTCTCTCATGCGTGGGAAGGAGAAGAACCATCCTATCGAGACATCACCTCGGCTAAATCTGTGTGGAATCTCGATCCATCTACATGTCCCATGAAGACTAAGCTTCGCAAGTTCTGCAAGGAGGCCCGCAGGCTCGGTTACTTCTGGGCTTGGTCAGATACGTGTTGTATCGATAAGACGAGCCCCGAGTCGGTCGTCAACACGTCCCTTGCCCTCATGTACCATTGGTACAAAAATTCTGCGGCAACTCTAGTGATCCTTGCAAACGTGGAGCCAAGACCTGGTGCTATTACGCGTAGCCGTTGGATCACCCGGTTGTGGACACTGCAAGAGTTGCTCGCCCCAAAGGTCATCCGTTTCTATGACTGTAATTGGAATCCATACCTTGGAGATACACGTGCGAACCACAAGGAGCCTGGCGCAATCATGAACGAACTTTCGAGCCTGATGGGTATCTCTCCTGGAACCATCATCAGTTTTCATCCAGACCACCTGACAGTACGCGAGAAGCTTCGCCTTGCATCGACGCGCAATGCGAGAGAGGTAGAAGATGAAGCATACTCTTTGATAGGCATCTTCCAGAGTGATATACATACCAAGTACGGTGAGCAGAAAGCTGCTCTCGGCAACTTGTTGCAAGAAATCGTCGCTCGCTCGCTCGACGTGACCGTGCTTGCATGGAACGGCACTCCGTCACAATTTAATAGCTGTCTCCCTCTCTTTCTCTCCGTCTACAGACAGCCACCATACACTACGGAGGCCATCGCACATAGAGAAATGGAGACGCAGGTTGCGATGCTACGAACTACAGTTCGGAAAGATCATGTTCTGAGAATCCGTGACCAGATCACTAGCTTGCCGCTGGTACGTTTTGGAAACCGTCGTTTGCACCTTCCATGCGTCGTATTCCCTGTCAAGGCTCTCGCCAAGCTCCGTGGCGACCCTCCAATTTACCGTGTCAAGGTATCCGACCTCGGCGAGGTTGAATTCTCAACACTCGACTTGCTCCCACTTGATGACCCTCAGCGTCTGGTGTTTGTGCACCCGTGGATCCGTGAAATTCGAGGGCCGTATAGTGGGGCCCATCACAGCTGGGGACGCGCGTTACATACAGACATGGGTAGGGGCGAAGTAATGGATGTTGACTCAGAAGGGGGACCTTCCATGGCACTCCATCATCCCTCCACTTCACCCGAAAAGTATACAGAAGCATTGCAAATGATTGCACGCCTGGGACAACCCTTCGACGCACTGGTTCTTGTACGGCAGCCAGACAGTCATTTCAAAAGGATCGCTACTGAAAATAGGATTATCGCACCGGGACTACGATGTGTTACTTGCTTGGGGGATATCTATGTAGAAGTGTTGGACATCTTGTGATATAGGCTGGCATCTAATAATACCCGTAGATTATATCGCGTCTCAAGTCTTCTCTCTCCTTGCAAAGGTAGCGAGCCAACTTACGAACCCTCAACCACCGGTCCCAATACACATCGTGAAGCTCCTGTGGATGTTGTTCGCCCCGAAAATTGGGATCCCCCCAAGTATTAGCCAGGCAAAATCCGGGGTGCGGTGCAACATGAAAGAAGACACCAAGTGCCTCGACGGAGTCCTCTTCGATGGGTGAGTGAAGGACGTTGAATATGACGAGTTCGTCTTTGGATCTCGAAAGGCCGTGCCATGGGTGGCCCTGAGGGATGTCGGTGTAACCACGTGAGTCGAACATGAATTGGAGATTTCGGAGCGACCTGCATCGTTCCAGCAGATTTAGGAACCCATCGGGGGTGAGGGCACTAGATGGCGTCCCTTCGTAAGCATTGCCAACGACAAATGTTTCTAAATGGGGCCATGAAGATGCCAATGCGAGTAACTCTGCCTCGCTCACGTCCATTCCGCAAGGAGTGTTGAGTTCGATGCATTTGAGGTTGACAAAGGTCGTCAAGAGATGAAGGCAACGGAAGGTGATGTAGTACGGGGGTGAATTTCCTATCGATAGTAACCTTGATGGTATGTTGTCCACACGAAGTTGGAGGGTGTTCAGAGAGTATGGTGTGCAAGCTTCTCGAAGGGTCGCGAAAAACGCTATGAAGTCCGTTAAAGTGGGGAAACTTGAGCTCCGACAATAAAGAGTGATATAAAGCGTTTGAATTACTGGAACACGGAAATGGAGGAGAAGCATCCAGACACAGATTAAGCTTTGGGAATTGAGAAAAATGCAGTGCAATGCAGAAAACGTTAACTTGGAGGCTTGAGCTTCATCAAATACCATGCCATGCACCAAGAAAGATATGCGGCTCAGATTACGCAAGCGTGAGAGATGGACAAGAGCATTAGCATTGAGACTAACCCTGCAACAACGCACTACACAGAGGCTCTTCCAATGACATATGATGCCAGAGATCGAGTCAGTGGACTGCAAGTCGCCGTAGAAGTCGGTGACAAGTGGACACCCTTCTCCGAATGCATCAAGAACAGCGCCAAGGTTATCGATACATCCAAGTGAAACGTCTATCACTTTGGGGTTTACAAAGTGCCGGATCAAGGGGATGGCTGCCACTGTAATCCGTTCGTATAGCCCAACGATACGCAAGTTCGGGAAGTGGGTAGAGACTGGTGGCTTGGAGAGCGCTTCAATACAATCTGGAGCCAAACTAAAAGAACCGTCCAAGAAAGGGAGAGCTCGCACACGGCGTGCATAGCCTAGAATAGTGTCCCACTCCGTTTGCCCAAGAGACTTCTTGAATGAATAGACCTGTATGCAATTAGCACCACGTATGCTAACCTAGCCCAATTAAAAAGTTGGCCTTACATCCAACCCTGGCCATTTCGTCCATGACTCTAGGGGCAGACACCGCACCAGAGGAGTCAAATTGTCCAATTCGGCCCAGACCATATTTAATGCTGGCTCTTTGAATGCCTTGCAAGTTCTCGCTAGTGCGGCCCCAGTGACACGTACATCCGAGTCTGCGTAAAAATGTGTGGAGCGTGGATTCGCACGTACACCGGTGTTGCAATAACTGAGAACGTTAAGAAGAATTTCTTCTATGCGGAGTGCGTGATGCATTTTTGGTTCAGGATAGCGATGAATTGTCTGGCGACCGAGTGGTGACCTGGGTTTGAGAAACGCAGTGAGCCGAGCGCGGGAAGATGCTCTGGCAGTAGTGCATAACACCGT
>JBBPTX010001119.1:0-12430 GCA_038094595.1 Pulveroboletus aff. annulatus | reverse complement strand
AGGTGCAGAAGGATACTCCCTGTGGAAATCGCCGATGGCATCAAGCGCACCCGGTAGAAGATGATCTTCCGGTTCCCAAGTTCGATCTGTCTCATCATAGCCTAGCCAATGGACCAGGTATTCAAGGTGACGACCTTTGAATCTACTAGCGATGATCCTTTCTACTTCGTATAAATTATCTCGGTCCTCGGTTACCTGTATAGGGCCGGGAGCGATGACAGGTTGTCCCTGAAGCCGTTCTTTATAAGGCTTAACCCGTGATATGTTAACGGTTGGATGGATTCGCATAGAGGAGGGCAAGCGAAGGGTTACTGCATTATCCCCAACTAGTGTGATGATGTCATATGGCCCTAGCCATTGCTCTGTTAACTTGTGACTTGCACGCGGCAACCTTAAGTTATCTGTGGAAAGCCATACTTTATCTCCAATGTTATAGGGAGGAGTCTCCTTTCTATGTTTATCAGCCTGTGCTTTCATGCGCAGCTGAGCTTGTTCTAGATTTAATTTAGTTTGCTCCATCACATCATGTAGAGTGGATAAGAATTCATTGGCAGCTGGTGCCTTGGAGGGTGATGCAATGGGTTCTATGCCCATGCGTGGAGTATAGGAACAAGTGACTTCAAATGGAGATTTCTTTGTTGAGGCTTGCCTCTTAGAATTATAGCTAAATTGTGCAATGGGTAACCATTGTGCCCATTTGCCTTGGCGCTCTGTGCAGAATATTCTTAGATACTGCTGCACATCCCTGATCATTCTTTCTGTTTGACCGTCTGTTTGCGGATGATGTGCAGTAGATAATCGTTGCTTTATGTTAAGCTTCTTGCATAGCTCTGCCATGACTTGCGAAGCGAACTGTGGTCCTCAATTGGACACAATAGATAAGAGAATTCTATGGTGCTTAAAGATGTGATGAAGATAGAGACTCGCTGTCTCAATGGCAGACGTTGCCTTGCGACAAGGGATAAGCACTACTTCCTTCGAGAAGCGATCCACAGTGACTAAAATGCTGTCTGATCCATTACTTTCTGGCAGATCAGTGACAAAATCGACAGATATGTCCTGCCAGGGTCCACTAGGGACTTCTAGGGGTTGCAATAAACCAGAGCTAGGCTGGTTGGAGGCCTTCATTCGTGCGCATTGATCGCAACGAGATACATAGTCTTTGATCTGCGTTGTGATGCCAGGCCATCAATAGTGATGTAAGACTAGATCTATAGTCTTTTCATTTCCGGGATGACCTGCCATAGGCGAGTCATGACATAATTTAAGGGTCTTGATTCTTAGATCTTCGTTATCTCCATTTTTGGCCGGAACGTATAACCAGTTTCCTTCTTGGTAAAGAAGTCCATTTGCCTCTTCGCATACTTTGTGTTCTTTGCATAGCTTCTGTACTTCTGTCTCCGTCAAGAGACATGTTTGATTAAATATATCTTGATGTAGCTGTGCCCCTTCATCATAGATTGCGACTTTGGATGATGTTGTCCTTATCTGCTCCGGGGATATCATAGTTATTCCTTTGTTATCATCTTCTATGCCTTGCGCGTGATCTTCTCTTCTAGAGAGAGCATCTGCCTTGGCATTAGACAATCCTGGTTTATACATGAAATTGTAATTGAATCTAGATAGATATTGTGCTCATCTAGCTTGTCTTCTAGATAGATCTTGCGCTTTCATGAAGTATTGAAGGTTTGCATGGTCATTCCATACTTCGAATGGATGTTCTGTTCCTTCTAAATAGTGACGCCATTGTTCTAGCGCCCTGATGATGCTCAACATCTCTTTATCTGCAATAGGATAATTTCTTTCTTCCAGTGACATCAAGTGCAAACTGAAGGCTACTGGGTGCCATTTGTCTTCTTTTAATATAGATAGCACTGCTCCTGTTGTGTAATTGGAAGCATCTGTTTCTAATTGGAATTGACAATCAATGTCAGGGTAGGCGAGAATAGGAGCTGTGGTGAATCATTCTTTTAATTTATCAAAAGCGTCTTGCTGAGGGGAATCCCATTTCCAAGAGATATCTTTCTTTAGGAGGTCGTTCAGAGGTCTGGCGACTTGCGCATATCCTTCTATGAAGCGACGATAGTAGTTGGCAAGACCGAGAAAGCTTTGCACTCCTTTTACGTTGGTAGGTGCTGGCCAATCTAGGATGGCATCGACCTTCTTTCGATCCATCTTGATCCCGTCTTGTCCTACGACCATCCCCAAATAGTCAACTTCTTTCTTGAAAAAGTGACACTTCTCTGGTTTGGTGAAGAGATCATTTTCTTCTAGACGCTTTAGTATTTTCTTGACGATTTCTGCATGCTCTCGTTCGTCATCTGTTTTGGTGAATATCATGACGTCATCGATGTAGACTACTACGACATCTTCCATGTCTGCAAATAACTCGTTTATCATTGTTTGGAAGGTGGCTGGGGAGTTGCACAATCCAAAGAACATAACCAGAGGTTCAAAGATTCCTTTATGTGTAACGAAGGCTGCTTTCCATTCGTCACCTTCTTTGATGCGTACGTTATTATATCCCCATCTAAGATCTAACATGGTGAATAGCTTAGCTCCTTTTAATCGATCTACGAGTTGTGAAATTAAGGGAAGGGGGTAGTTGTTTCGCACGGTTTGTGAGTTTAGATAACGATAGTCTTGTACCATGCGTTTTCTTCCATCTTTCTTTGGCACGAAGAAGACTGGTGAGGTCTGAGGAGATTTAGAGGGTCTGATGTATCCTTTGGATGACTGATCTTCTAGCCAGTCCGATACTTCCTTCTGTTCATCTACACTCAGGGGTATGAGTCTGCCTTTCTTCGGCTGAAAATCTTCTTTAAGATCTATAGCGTGATCCCAGGACTTTCGTGTGGGCATTCTGGTAGACGCCTTTTCTTCAAATACCTTCAGATGCTCGTGATAGCATTCTGGTACCAATTCTGCAGTGGACTTCTTTTGATCCATAAGGGACTTAAGCTTTTCATCTACTGCTTGGCCTATTCTAATATTTCGTTCTTGTTTTTCATTTTGTTCCTTTTCTAATGTTTTTATTGTTTCGTATACTTTATATTGAGCTTCCTGCTCTTCTTTTTCCAATAGCCTGAGATAGACACTTTTGTCTCTGAGTTCCCAACATTCTCTTCCGCAACTTCTTAGTTTAATTTCCCCAGTCTTCCAATTGATATCTGGGTTATGTTTCTTCAACCAAGAGTAACCGATCACCATTTGATTCTTTCCCAAACTGGTGACTTCTGCTTCGACTATCTCTCGGTGTCCTTTGTAATCTAATAAAAGGGAGGCAACGTGTGTGATCTTGCCTGCTTCGTTCTGTGTACCATCTACATTATAGACGATAAGGGGTTGTGCGAGTTGCCTAAGAGGAAGTGCATGTTGCATTGCGAATACGTTATCTATGAAGACGCAATTTGCGCCTGAATCCAAGAGTGCTGATACTGAAATAAAACCTTGGCTAGTGTTTTTGGGTTTTACCTTTATCTTCATTTTTAGTTCGTTATTGATTTTGAGTGATCTACAAAAAATTCCTTTGTCTGGGATTTGATCTGCAGGGAAGATCGAAGGGTTAGCTTTCTTAAAAGAGGAATTAAGCACCGGTGTGACGCCCCAGCCAAGCCTCTGAGAGGACTCCTCTATCAGCAAAGAAGAAGATATAATAGTGGAAGGCGCTGCTTCCGTATCGTAAACATGTAAACTAGAGAAATGATTGTCCGTTGGAAAGTGTACCTGCTTATGCTTACCTTTGCCTAGATTAGACCCAGTTCCTGAATCTAGGCTCTGCCTTTTGCCGACTTCTTATTTTCGGCATCTTCAATGTCCCTGAAGAACGCCCTTGCTTCTTCGAATGACATGCCCCTTATTGCTGCCGTGGGGTCACATCCCTTTCCTTTTTCGGCTTGTGTGCTGGGAGTGTAAATGTGTTCGGTGCTTTTAGCGTCATCCAAGGATGTACTCCTCACCTGCCTGCGTCAGCAGTCTTTCTTATGGCCATTAGACCATTCACAAAGATCGCATTTCGTGGAAGGTTTCTTGCATTGTTTTGCAAAGTGGCCAGTCTCTTCGCAATTATAACAGGACTTGACTCCTTTCTGAGCTGCGCCAATGTCCATAGCGTTTGGATCTTTTGGCTTGGATCCAAATCTAAATTGTGTGCGCCCCCTGATAAGATCTAGGGCTTCTAGATGGTTCCCTACTTCTCGTAGCATTGTCATCATTTTGTTTACCGTGTTCTTCCTCAGGTTGTTTTTCCAGATATAGTCCATGGGATATCGTTTGGTGTTTTGTTCTAGGAGGTATACCCCATGTGGGTCTCCTAATTCGGCCTTTTCAAATTCTGTGTACCACTTGACGAGGAAATCATTAATTGGTTGATTCGGTCCTTGTCTCATTTCATTGATTTTCTTTGTGGCCCTGTCTTTAATGTTGCTACCCCTGAAGAGGCTTCTTAGTTTGCCTTCCAGGTCGTTCCAACTATACCCTTCGTTTGAGTACATTCGTTGTAGTCTTAGTTATGCAAAAGGCCCTGCTTTTGCTCCTTTCGGTCTAGAGAGTACTGCTAAGATTGCTTCTCCTGACTTGGGTTGTATAGCATGCTTGTTTACTTCGATCCAGGCTTGAATCTTTGCCCACCATTCATCGAACTTGGCAAAGGATCCATCGTAGTCTCCTGGGTCTGCAAAGATTTCTACTTTCCTAGATGATGCATATGAAGGTTTTTCTTCCTTTTCTTTTCCTGATCCGCTAGGTGTAGGTTGTCTGGTTGGTGGTTTCGTTTGTGGTGATAATGCTTGTATTAATTGTTTGATTTTGCCATTGCGTTATTTAACCTAGTTACTTCGTTTGCAAGGTGCTCATATCTTTGTTCTTGTGTTTGGGCGAATTGTGTTATCACTTCTAGATGGTTGGCACCAGTGTCTGCGAAAGTGGTGCGGAGATCTTGTGCTGTGATGGGGATAAAAGACATTGTGATTTGTAGAAGGGTAACTAGTATTTGTACGATTTTCTTTGCTGCACTCTTAGCCGCACTTGACTGTAATGATCATTCCTTCTGATCGTTTGTGGATACTCACGACGCTGTCTCTTCGTGTGAGGGGCTATGTCTCTGTTTTCTTCTTCTAGCTCTAAGGCTTCTCTGTATCGCCTTCTGGCTATGCTTGCTTCTCTTTCAAACTGTTGTGCTCCTAGGGTTGCTTCTAGGCGTATGTTTCTTTGGGCTGTGGGCCACGCGTAGGGGTCTGGTTCTTGGTTCCTGATGACGTCAGGGATAGGGGTTGTGGGGTGGCGAAGTGAAGCTATTTCACTGATAGGGCTGAGGGTTTGTGATGATGGTGTGGTGTCCCAGTAATATGTGTGTCCTGTGAATCTTATGTTGGTGGCAATAATGTCGACTTCTGCACCGTTACCAAAGCTTCTTGGTTGGAGGTCCTGTTCTAGCAGTCTCCAAAATTCTTCTTCGCTGGCTGCAACGTCTGGCCAGTCATTTGGGTTGACTTCACTCCTTGTGCTCGCTGTTGCTAGTGAGTGCTCCCTGCTTTCTACTTTAACTACTACTGGTTCTCCTGCGGCTACTGGAACATCTACGAGTTCCCAAGGTTGTGCTGCGTCCACATGAGGGACGTAGGTGAGGAAAGGGAGTAAGGATCGGTGAAACGAGATAGGCACTGAGTAGAATGCCCTTAGTACTACTCCTAGTGACTAGAGGATGCGCTCACTTGCGAAAGCAAGGGGACAAGTGATGAGACTAGTGCGCATCCAGCTTTCTGTGATGATAGTGAAAGGGTGAAAGGTTTATAGACAGTCTAGTTCTAGTGTTGCAACTACAAGTCTTTGCAGGCAATCACTATCAGGTAGACGTTGAGAGGAGAGATATCTTAATACTACTTTGTAGGCAGAGGACAAGAGAACTAGACTGGAGACTGAGCTCTGTCCAGTCTTGCTTTATATACTATTTTATGTGTAGATACATGTTGTGTACCAATCTAGATACTTATCTACATAAGTCCATCCCCTAGGCCCAACATGATTGACATGAGGAGTCGGCCTGTAACGGAGATTAATATATACATGAGGTATCCAGCCGTTGATCTGCTGCGGGTGGGTGGAATGGAAGATGTTAACGGTAATTAAAGATAAGGGATCACATCACAGTGATAGGGTGACTGATGTGAGGTCTGTGATGATCACGATGTATTAAATATGTGCTGTGATCAGTGGGGTGAAGGTGAAGAGCTGAAGGTGAAGCCCACTGATCTAGAAGGGCCCGTAGATCCCCTGTGTCTAGCACAGTGTCTAGGTCAGGTTTTCCCTTGATAAGATAAAGAGAGCGTGCATCCATATGCGCAAGGTAAAGGGTAAAAATATAGCTGTAACAGTCGGAGGCGATAGGAGATGGGGGAAATGACATCAGAGATAATGAAGGGGCCTTCGCGTTTTGCGGTGAACTTCGAATCTTGGACGGACCTTTTAAGATTTCTGGCCTCCAGCCAAACTCATTGTCCTTTCTCAAAAGGTATGAATTTCGACTTTGACCTGGACGCCATGACTTGATGCGCAAGTTCATGGGAGGCGAGAGCTTCATCTCGTAGGGTGGAGAGTTTTTTGAGACGGGTTTCGACGGCAGGGATGTTGGTGTCAGCAATCACCGAGGGAAGGGCACAGGGTTCGTATTCCATTATGAGGTAAAATGGGGATTTGCTGGTGACAGAGTGGGGGCGGTGGTTATGCGTGAATTCGGCATGGGAGATGTGTTCGAACCAAGTAGAAGGGTGATCTCCACAGTAGATGCAGAGGTATGTTTTGACCTCTTGGTTAACACATTCGGTTTTGCCGTCGGTCTGTGGGTGGTATGCAGTAGAGAGAGAGAGGTCGTAATTCAGGAGGCGGCCAAGTTCTTTAGTGAAGGTGGAGGTGAATTGTGGGCCTCGATCAGAGATAATCTTGTCATAGAGGCCGAAGTGGAGGTAGTCTTTGTGAAAGAAGAGCGCAGCAATCCCCTTGGTGGTGATGGATTTCTTCGTGGGGCAAAGAATTACCTCCTTAGTAAGGCTGTGGTCCACCACGACCAATAAGGAGTCAAATCCCCCGGATAGTGGGAGATCCATGATCAGATCGCAGGAGATTTGTTGGAAGGGGCAAGAGCAGGAGGACAGAATAGGAACAAGCAGGGGAATGTGTTGCAAGCCAAGTTTAGCAACCTTTGCCTCAGACGCTATAGACGCTAGAAAACCCTTAGAAGCCTTGACAGCTACGCTAGAAGACTAGAAGTCTTAGACAATAGACAATAGATGGCTAGAAGCCTTACAAAGACGTTCAGTTATGGCTTATCCAATTAAGCATAACTCCTATCATGGGAATGCCCGCAGATGTTCTCACGACCTACGGCCATCAATGGATGTGCCATGATGACCTTTATGCCCCTTATGCATTTCACTTTATCTTTAATCTCCGTGCAGTGCATGGCTATGCTCCTCATGTTATCCTCATGCTATGCTTCTCACAACAGTGGGAATGCTTCTTTAATCTTGGACCTTACTATGTTTCAGATACACAAGGACTCCTCATGCTTGGCTGTGCCACAGCCATGGACTCATTAGATACATGCACTAGACATATGACCTTTCCCCATTTAGACATAGATGTAACCATAACATGTACAAACAGTAGAAGTAGTATATAAAGGCCAAGGACGATAGGACTGGCTCCCCAGTCTTGTTCTCTTTGAAGATTTCCTCTACAGTACTCTGAAGTCTCCCTCTAATACACCTTTGAAGTCCTCTCTTGACGACGACCCTGGTGGTCTAGTCCCTTTGACGGCGCTCGCCCCTCTACTTGCGAATCCCTATACGTTTGGGCTAGAGTGTTGTGGTTGGAAGTGCATACAACTCCTGTTAGGGTTGTTTCAGAATGGAGGGGTGCATGTTGGTCTTGTTGCGCTGGCACACGGCGCAGCCATCAATGTAAGAGCGAACGAATGTGGCGAGACCAGGCCACCAGAATTCGGAAGTGACAAGTTGGCAGGTCTTCAAATAGCCGAGGTGGCCAGCGGAGTCATGGTCATGGGAACGCTGGACGATAGTGTGGCGAAGGTCACAGTCAGGAGAGACGTAGACGTGGCCTTGATACTGGAGGACGCCATCGGCGTATTGCCAGTCCAAGAGGCGAGAGCGAAAGGCAGGAGGAATGGAGCCATCAATCTCCTGTAATTTGTGAAGAATGAGGTCATCGGAGGCGGAGGTGGAGGCAATATGGTTAGAGAGGGTGGAGTCGATGAGACAGACAAAGAGGGCATCGGGGAGGAGGGTGACCCCGATATTATCAGAGTCGGCATGAGGTAGGAGGTCGGGGCAGCGGGAAAGGGCGTCCAGGCCAGCAAGTTGGGTGCCAGGGACATAAGTGATTGAATAGTCATAGTCAGTGAGATCAAGAAGCCATCAGGCTTGACGTCAGTTGAGGTCTTGGGGATGGCAGAAGTATGTCAGATTCTTGTGATCAGAGAAGACTTTGACTGGGAAGGGAGAGCCATGGAGGTATTGCCTCCAGGCTTTGAAACCGCATATAACGGCCAAGAGCTCCCTGTCGTGGATGTCGTAGTTACGTTCTGAGGAGGAGAACAATTGTGATAAGTAAGAACAGGGGTGCCAATCCCTATTTGCATTGGTTTGTAATAGGATACCCCCTGACGCGTATTTTGAGGCGTTGGTGGCCATGGCAAAAGGTCAAGAGATATTGGGCATAAAAAGGACGGGCTTACTAAGGAACAATTCCTTCAGTTGCTCGAAGGTGGTTTGTTGGGTTAGACTCCATACCCAAGGCATAGTTTTCTTGGTGAGGTCGATGAGCGGGCGGGCAATGTTGGAATATCCGGGGATAAAGTGTCTATAGAAGTTGGCGAATCCTAGGAAAGAATGGACGTCTTTTACTTTTTGTGGTGTAGGCCACTTAGCGATCCCGTCGAGCTTGACAGGGTCCATGGCGAGTTGGCCTTCTTTGATGGTCATTCCAAGGTATTCAGCTTCTGGGACGGCGAATTGGTACTTCTCCAGTTTGAGATGGAGATCAAGTTCAATCATGCATTGAAGAACATGGCAGGTGCGTTCAGTGTGGATATCATCGTCTGGGGAAAAGATGAGTAGATTGTTCATATAGATAACCAACCATCCTTTGGTGATCATATTGTGGAAGGAATCATTTATGAATTGTTGAAATGTCGCGGGGGAGTTAGTCATTCCAAAGAACATTACCATTGGTTCAAAAAGTCCTTTGTGGGTAAGGAAGGCACCCTTCTATTGGTGTCCATCTTTTATGCGTACGTTGTTATATCCCCATCATACATCAAACTTGGTGAAAACACGAGCTCCCTTGAGTTTATCAAGGAGGTCAGAGATCAAGGGAAGTGGGTAGGCGTCGCGGATGGTATGTTCGTTGAGGTATCGATAGTCTTGGCAGGGGCAGAGTTTGCCGTCTTTCTTCTTGACAAAGAAGAATGGGGGTGCTTGAGGGGAGTTTGAAGGGCGGATTTTGCCAGTGGCGAGGTTTTCATCAAGAAAGTCTTTTGTGGCTTTCTTCTCGTCGGGTGTGAGTGGATAAAGTTTGCCGATCTTTGGGGTGAATGAGTCTTTAACGTTGATTTCATGGTCATAAGGTCTCGACAGAGGAAGAGAATCAGCCGATTCTTTGGCGAAGACTGGGGCAAAGTCTTGGTAGATGTCTGGGAGTGTGACCTTTGGCTTGGTCTTCTCAGCAGCAACTGCAAGTTCCATAGTGGTGGTAAGCTTGGCAACGAGCTTCAAGTGAGTCTGGTGATATCGGGATCCTGACTTCAGAACTTGTTGGCAGGAGTTATTATAGAGCGCGCGGTGGATGTATAGATTTCCATCGGGCATATCAAGGAACGTGGATAGGGTGTGGTTGGGGATGGTTTCTACCATTATGTGACGCGGTGGTTTTGAAGAAGATGTTTGGGGTTGGGCGTCATTGTGTCATTTGAGGTCGGCAACGTGGATATGATAAAGAGAGGCGAACTCGTCTACAGATTCAGGGATGTTGATTGTCTGTGATGACTAGTCGATGGAAGGGTTCGTAAGTCGTAACCAAGGCATTCCGAGAATCACGTTCTCAGACCCGCAATGCATGATGTGGAAGCGTATGTGTTGGGCGATCCCGTCAATATTGGTGAACAAAGAAGCAGTGTAGCGGATGGCTCCTTTAGCATTCAGGGTTTGATCTATGTTATTGACGGGGATTGGAGTGGGGAGTTTGTCAAGGGGGAGTCGGTGTTTCTTGGCAAAGTCCCAATCAAGGCAGTTGATGTCCACCCCGCTATCAATGAGGGCATGAGTGTCGATGGTTTTCATAGTGTGCAAAGGATTGATGAGTTGTAAGGGAATACGCATCAATTTCTTGGATGTAGATACAAGTACAGGTGCACACATAATAGGAGGAACTACTGACGTCGAGGCAGCATTCTGTTTCAAAAATCCTGAGAGGTAAAGGCAATGCGAGACACCTTGGGTTCTTCATCGTCATCTTCTTCATTTATCTCTTGTAGTCAAGGGACCTCTTCTTCGTCCTCGACTTCCACTTCTATGACCTTCTGGACAACCTTCTTCAGCCTCGGGATATTTGAAGTGAACATGGGGCATGCAGTAGCCCGATGTCCTTTCTGGTGGCAACAGAAGCATCTACCTTCCTTGTGGCATTGTTCTTGTTTGGTGGGGGTAAGTCGTTGGAAGCGGACAGCGTCGATGTCCATGGCATTTGGGTCTTTGGTGGGGGCGGGGGCGGCGTACTGATGGTACGTATGGCAAGTGGGGGTTTTGTGGCGAGCGGCGATTTCTCTAGCGTGCTCCATATGGGTTTGGAAGGTAATGGCCTTCTTTAACCAGGCATCTATGGTGGTGGGGACTACCTCCATGGCTAAGATATGGTGCATGAGGGCATCGGGGATGGTGGCAGAGTAGTAGCCGATGAGGACGTTGTTGTTGGTTATGCCAGCGATGGCACAATGGTTTTGGAACTGAGCATTGTATTCAATAAGCGAGGGGGAATATCTGCCGTTCTTGGTGGCAGTTATGTGGGTGATGGTGAGCCAGGCAATCGCATTGCCAGTGGTGTCGTGGTGTTTGAACGCCAAGATGAAGGCATCATGGAAGTCGGACCATGAGCCTATTGAAATCGAGCCATCGGCTGTGATCTTCAAGGCTCGGAAAGTGTTGGCCCACATGAGTGCAGGGCCCTTGGCTATGTAAGAAAGCGCAAAGGCGATGTGCTTGGGATCGGTGGTGTATACCTCAGCGTTGACATTGAGGTAAAAGGCAACAGAGTCAAGCCATTGCTTGGCCGTCTTGTAATCACCATTGTACTTGTCTGGGGTGCCGATGCGAAGTTCAAGGGGTTTGGTAGTCATAGCAGGTGACGGAGGGTGAGGGATTGGGGGAAAGATATGGCCGATTTGGTGTCTGGGTGTCGGGGATGGGGGTGTCTGAGGGCGAGGTATCTGCACAGAAGCAGAGAAGCTTTGGGCAAGGTCGCAAGTAGCGAGTTCTTCATCTGAGTCTAATAAAGGCTCGTTGGGGTCTTTATCCCAATATGTTTGGTTGGGGTCGTCGGGGGTGTCAGAGGAATCAGAGTGCGAAGTATGCAGAGGTTCTTGGGGGTTCTAACGTGGATCAGTGGTTTGAGTGTTTCGATGAGAAGCTATGGTGGGCAGCGTATGTGATAGTACCTGAACAAGGAGGCAGTTTAGTTCTTTTGTTACGTGTGGCCGTGGGTAAGGTCGTGCGTAGACCTACTAACGCCTAGTAGGGTCAAGGGGATCTGTTGTTCGTATAGACAACAACGTGAGATCAGCCGTGAGGATGCTGGGTCGAGGGTACTGTCAAGGGTGTTGACAGGTCAGAGGGATTACTGCAGTCTAGCTTGACAGGCAGGTCGAAGGTTCGAGGTAAAGATACATGAAGGCTGGTGAGCCGTAGTGTGAAGCACTCACTTAATGGTAGAGTGGAGACACAAGGAGTAACGGTGATAGATTGCTAGCACTAACTAGGCGACAAGCCGTAGGTAGAACTTGTTACGAATTGATTTCGTGAAACTGACTTTTTCTCTTTTATCTTATCTTATCACACAATGATCTTATCTAAAGATCACTCCCTTCGCTATTCCCTTACCTTTACTCCCGATTAGATTAGATATGATGTCATCATGACATCACAGGTCTAGGTGCCTCACCACATACGCACGTCTTTAATCCCCTTGCTCTAGACCTACTTCACTCATTCACCCTTCCATTCTCTTATATGTATACCTCACCTAGTCAGCATGTACACTGCCCTACTCCACCATTACATCATACCCTATACCTCTACCCTTCGCCCAGCTGACTTAGAACACTTGTATCTCCTACTGTATTACTAGTATAAATATACGGGACACT
>JBBPTX010001118.1:0-12438 GCA_038094595.1 Pulveroboletus aff. annulatus | reverse complement strand
CGGCAACCCCACGGTCGAACCCCCTTGGACGGATATTCTCAACCGTCGCCCCCTCGATCCCCTCGTCCTAGGCTTCGTAGGTCTACGCGCGACCTTACCCACAGGCCACGCGTAACAGTCCCCTTGTCCCTAGGCTTTCGTAGGTCTACGCGCGACCTTACCCAAGGCCACGCGTAACAAAAGAACTAGGTTACCACTTGTCGCGCACTATCACGTACGCCCACCATTTCGTCCTCTCGCCACACTCGGACCACCGACTCCCGTTGGAACCCACGAGATCCCCCTCGAACCCATCACTCTAACTCCTCGGACACTCCAGATGAACCCAACCCAGACTTCTGGGAAGAAAACCCCGACGAACCCCTCCTAGACTCTGATGAAGAGAACGCTACCCGTGATCTTTCCCATCACCTGACTGCTTCTCTACAAATCCCTCGTCCCCCTACACCACCGTCTTCCACCCCTCGTCGCCAAACCGGCCATATTTTCCCTCCGATCCCACCAATGTCCAACAAGCCCGTTGAACTCCGCATCGGCACCCCCGAGAAGTACGATGGCGACTACAAAACGGCCAAGCAATGGCTCGACTCGGTCGTCTTCTACTTAAACGTCAACTCAGACGTCTATAACACTGCCCCGAAGCAGATAGCCTTCACACTATCTTACATGACCAAGGGACCCGCACTTACGTGGGCCAACACTTTCCGCGCCTCCAAAATCGCCAATGATGGATCCATCTCTATGGGCTCCTGGGACAATTTCCGTGACGAATTCCTTAAGGCGTTTAAACACTACGACACCACGGGTAACGCCATCGCATGGCTTACCACCACCCGCATGACTGTCACCAAGGGTGGCGGATACTCCCCTTCGCTTACTGAGTACAACGCTCAATTTCAAAACCATTACGCCATCGCCGGTATCACCAACCACAACGTCTTGATCGGCTATTACTCAGCCGCCATCCCAGAACCCCTCATGCGTCGCATCCTCGCAATGGAAACCGTCCCCACCACTATCGACTCATGGCTTAAGAAAGCTGTAACCTTCCAGACTCACATGGACCGAGCGAGAGAAATCGCCGCTTGCCACAGAACTCCCACCCGTGCCACATACCATCAGTACTCCGCCCCAACCCCTGCCAAAGACCCCAACGCCATGGACGTCGATGTCGTCCGCCTCACTAAGCTCACCCCAGAAGAACGGAAGAAATGCATCAGAGAAGGACGATGCTTCCGCTGCAGACAAAAAGGACATATGTCGTCCAAATGCCCTGGATTTCCGAACACCCCGAAGCCGAAGAAAACGGTCCAAAAAGTGGAAGAAGAAGAAAACGACGAAGTCCCTTCGCTCGCTAAAATTGAAGAAGAAAACGACGACGAAGAAACAGTAGCGCAAGTCGTCGTGGATTTTTAGAAAGGAAGACTGCCTCGATGTCAGCCTCTTCCTCGTTTACGTGTGCCCCTGTACTTTTATCCCAGTCTAAGAAATCTATGCGTATTCCCCTCCAGCTCATAGATCCCTCGCACACAATGAAAACCGTCGACACGCATGCCCTCGTTGACAGTGGGGCAGATATCAACTGCCTTGACTGGGGCTTTGCCCGAAAACATTGACTTCCCCTGAATAAACTCCCGAAACCCATCTCGGTACGAAACGTGGATCAAACAATAAACGCCAAAGGAGCGATACGGTTCACCTCCTCCCTCTTCCTCAACATCGAGGGTGTCGCCCAACAAGTACTATTCCACGTCATGCATTGTGGAAATGAAAACGTCATCCTCGGATCGCCCTGGCTTCGCGCCACTAACCCCGATATCAACTGGACTGCCAGAACACTGTCAATCTCAGAAACACTTGACGAATCTGCGGCGCTCTACCACTCCTTCGCCCAGGATACCAAACGACACAATGAACACCTCCCAAAAACTACCCCTCCACCTCCCCCGCAACACACCCTGGTGGAAACGATCCCAAACCACGCCCTCTCGATCTTCCTGGATCTCCCCGATGGAGCACACTACGTAAAATCAGCCCTCCATCACTATGCCTGTCAACGGATCACACGCGTCGGGTCCAGATATCATCAGACACACCCGAAACTAGTCGCGAAAATAACCACAGCCACCGAACTCGCCGCTGCCGCTGAAAAGGCGAAACCCAAAGTAACCCTCCCAGATGCTTACAAGAGCTACGCCCCCGTTTTCGCGAAAGAAACCGCTGACTCCCTTCCTCCTTCCCGACCATACGACCATGAAATCAATGTCAAAGACTCTTTCGTCCCAAAGATAGGGAAACTCTACCCCCTGACCCCGGATGAAAAGAAAGCCACCGAAGATTTTCTTGACGAAAATCTCGCGGCTGGAAAAATCCGCCCGTCCACTTCCCCCCAGGCATCCCCATTTTTCTTTGTCAAGAAAAAGGATGGAAAGCTCCGCCCCTGTCAAGACTACCGATATCTTAACGAACATACTGTTCGGGACGCCTATCCCCTTCCCCTCATCACAGATCTTCTCGACAAACTCAAAGGCGCCCGCATTTTTACGAAGTTCGACGTCTGATGGGGATATAACAATGTCCTGATCAAGGACGGACATCAGTGGAAAGGAGCGTTCCTCACACATAGAGGACTCTTCGAACCCTTGGTCATGTTCTTCGGAATGACCAACTCCCCAGCCACATTTCAACGGTTTATGAACGATTCTTTCCGAGACATGATCGCCGAAGGATGGCTCGTTATCTACATGGACGATCTCCTCATCTTCTCCCCTGACAATGACACCCACACTGAACGAACTCGCCGCGTCCTCCAACGAATGACCGAGCTTGATCTACATCTCAAGCTGGAAAAATGCACCTTCGCTGTTCCCGAAGTCGAATACCTTGGGATGATCGTCAAAGAAGGACAACTCGCTATGGATCCCGTCAAACTTGACGGAATTGCAAAATGGCCTACCCCGAAGAAAGTCAAAGACGTCCGCTCCTTTTTAGGATTTGCCAACTTCTATCGAAGATTCATCCCAGGTTACTCCGATATCGCCCGCCCCCTCATCGACCTCACGAAGAAAACCCAGCCATGGGACTGGTCACCCGCTCGCCAGAATGCCTTCCAACAGTTAAAAACCCTTTTCACACGACGACCAGTCCTCTTCATGCCCGACATCACCCGTCCCTTTGCGATCGCTACGGATGCCTCCAAATATGCCTCCGGAGGGATCCTTCTTCAGACTGACTCCAATGGAGACTGGCACCCTTGCTCATATCTCTCCCAGACGTTCGCCCCCGCGGAACGAAATTACGACATCCATGACCGAGAACTCCTCGCCGTCCTCCGTGGCTTCAAAACTTGGCGACACTACCTCCACAGCTCCCCATTCCCTGTGACGGTCTTCACCGACCACAAAAACCTCACGTACTTTCGTCGTCCTCAGGACCTGAATCGACGACAGGCCCGCTGGATGCTGGACTTGGCAGATTTCGACTATCACATCACCCACGTCCCCGGATCCCATCTTGCTGGTCCGGATGCCCTTTCTCGCCGTCCAGATCTCCTCCCTCACGTTGACAATGACAACACCGGTGTCACACTCCTTCCTGACTCCCTCTTCGTCCGTATCATCGACTCCGCCCATTCCTTAGTCATCTCCTCCGCTTCTGCTTCCGATGACCTCGTTCTCCACAAACTTCAGGAGATCGAGGGTCGTGTTCCCCCAGCCGCCCGCTCCCGTCTCTCGGACTGGCAATACCGTGACGGCGTACTCCTCTATCAAGACCGCGTCTATGTCCTGGACGACCAACCCCTCCGCCGTTCCATACTTGCCCGCTACCATGATCACCCCTCTGCCGGACACCCCGGCTTCCTCAAAACTCGCCAGCTAGTTACTGCTGACTTCTGGTGGCCTGGCCTCGCTACGTTCGTCCGCTCCTATGTTGACGGCTGCGCCGCTTGCCAGCGGAACAAGACCAATACCCATCCGACTTCCCCTCCACTCACTCCGATCCCTTCTTCCTGCTCCCGCCCGTTTCAACAGATTTCTTGTGATCTCATCACCGACCTCCCTCTCTCCGGGGGGTTCGACAGTCTTTTGGTCGTGGTGGACCACGGACTTACTAAGGGGGTAATTCTTTGCCCTACGAAGAAAACCGTCACTGCCGAAGGGATCGCATATCTCTTTTTCCATAAAGTCTACAAACGGTTCGGCCTCTACGACAAGGTTATCTCAGATCGAGGCCCTCAATTTGCCTCCTCCTTTGCCAAAGAACTCGGACGCCTTCTTGGCTATGACCTCTCCCTTTCCACTGCGTATCGCCCCCAGACTGATGGTGAGACCGAGCGCGTAAATCAAGAAATCGAGACATATCTCCACATCTACTGCGGGAATCTCCCCTCCTCGTGGTCCGATCACATCTCCCACGCCGAATTCACTCACAATCACCGCCCTCACTCTTTCACCGGCAAATCCCCTTTTCTCCTCATGATGGGCTATGAACCCCGTGCCCTTCCCTCGGTTATCGCCGAAACCAAGATCCCCGCCGTCGAAGAACGACTTCGAAACTTATCCGCCTTACGAGACGAAGCCCTCACCGCTCATGAACTTGCACGACAAACGATGGCCGCCAGAACTCGCTCCACGTTCAAACCCTTCGCTAAGGGAGACAAAGTATGGCTGGAAGCCCGAAACTTGAAGAGATCCATCCCAGATCCGAAATTCGCCGCAAAACGGGAAGGACCTTTTACCATCACAGACGTCCTATCTCCAGTCACCTATCATCTTCGACTCCCACGCACGTGGAAAATCCACAACACGTTCCACGCTTCCCTCTTATCACCCTATCGCAAAAACCCCGTACATGGTCCAAACTTCCCCATGCCACCTCCGGATCTTGTCAAAGGACAAGAAGAATACGAAATCGAAGCTATCCTACGGCATCGTGGCATGCCATCGTCCTGCCAATATCTGATCCGATGGAAAGGATACTCTGCCGAAGAAGATTCATGGGAACCCGAGCGGAATTTGAAACATTCGTCAGAGATTCTCAACGACTATAAAAGACGACACCCCACCGCTGTCTCTCCCTCTTCCCTACCCCCACCACGCCGCAAATCAAACCGCTCCACCTCCTCGTAATGGCCATTGAATTCTCCGCCATCGATGCCCCCGCCGCAGCCGCCTCCACCAACCCAAACACCGTCCGTCTTCCCACTGCCGACCCCGAGAGGGTCTCTCCTACTCTCCCCGCCGCCCCACAACCTGTCAACTTTGCCACTATTGTTGGTGGTATTCCCGCCTCCCATGTCTCTCCTATCTCTGGCCGGATCCAGACCTCTCCAGCGTTTACCCCTCCGCCCCATCGGGAACCTTCTCCCGGACCTCCCTCCTTCCTAGGAGTCCATCGTCCAGCACTAGTCCAAGCGCCCAGCTCTGATTCTCTCGAAGTCCACTCTGGATGGGACACCCAAGTTCCCCTCGATGTCTCCGGGCACCGCCATACCAACCGACTCCGAGAGGAACGGTTTACCAATGAGGAATACGTCTGCTTTCACATGTTTTTGTCTGACGATCGTCTTCGTGTACCCATTAGTGTTTATGCCGCAGAGGGCTCTCCGCTGTATACTTGGTTTGACACGGCCATGCAGCTCAACCGCATCGCCTCCTTTATCTCCGGGACAGGACCCGTATTCCCTCACACCATGCTGGGCAGGACTATGATGGACTATATTTATCACGCGCGTCATTCCCTCTACTCCCATGGGTTCCAGTCAGGGTATGATACCTTCCTCCTCGATGTAGACAACCACTTCCGAGACCTAGCTGCCGCCGGTCGAGGACTTGGCGACGTCGTACTCAGGGATGGGTCACCCATACATAGACAAATCCTCAACGACTGGTGGACCAGTCGTAACGGCAGAGATTGCATTTTCATCGGACACCCCCGCTTCAATCAGCGTTGCTTTACTTGCCAATGCCTTGGCCATACGCAACTCTCCTGCCAACAGTATACCTGTCGGGGTTGTAACCGTCATGCCCCTGGACATTCGTTCGCACGTTGCCCAGGTCCCTCTTGATCCCTCGCCTCTCGTATCTCGTCCGCCGCCGCCACCCCACGCGCCTCTCCTGCCTCTCATCCTCGCCGACCCCAAGCCGCGTTCCAGAATGGACAAATCATCCAACGAACCAGCAATTCCCGTCATTCGTCTCGACACTCTTCCTCTTCATCACAACAGTCTTACCACCTCCCCCCTTCATCCCCCACCGAGGGATTTTCCGTGGAAGACCAAGACAAGTTAGACGACGTCGGATATGCAAACATCACCGGTTCCCCTGGACCCGCCTTTCGGGAATTGTAAGAAGTCCTCGCCGTAGCTTTGGAGTTACTAAGGGGGTAATGTTACGATTCGCTGCAGGGTCTACTCTTTTTCTTTACTTAACTTCACAAACTGACACTCGTTCCATTTCTCACGCTTACTTCGCCACCTTCCATGTCGTTCTACGACATTCCACTTATCTCGTAAGCGTGCTTATCCTTCATCGCGCAGGTACTCGTTTATCTTCAAATCTTCTCACGCCGTATGCGCCGGCCCTTATGTCTCTTTGCATGCGTAGTTTCGCTATTGGCTTCTGCTCTTCTCACGCCGTTTCCTGCGCCGGCCCTTAACCATGTGACGCGTTACCATCACTCCTTTTCTTTCATTATATAAACCCTTCAACAGGACGTTCCACCTCTTTTCTTTAACCTAGTTCTACCTACGGCTACCGCCTAGTTAGCACTAGCAATCTACCCTTGTGTCTTCGTTCTACACCTGAGTGAACGCTTCACACCTCCCACGCTCCTCCGCGTCGTCGTGTGTCCACCCCGAACCCCAGACCCTATCGCCAGTGTGGCATAGGTTACCCCGACTACTTCGCGTAACGCTTAGTAGACTATTGATCGGCAACTCCACGGCCGACCCATCTCCTACGGATATTCTCAACCGTAGTACAAAGTCCCCTTGTCCCCTTGTCCCTAGGCTTTCGTAGGTCTATGCGCGACCTTACCCAAGGCCACGCGTAACACGTCCCTCCCGACCATGACCTTCACCGCGCTGTCGTCCAACGCTCCCATGACCACGACTCTGCCGGCCACCCCGGCTACCTTAAAACCTGCCAACTTGTCGCCAGTGAATTCTGGTGGCCAGGCCTCGCCTCATTTGTTCACTCTTATGTTGACGGCTGTGCCGTGTGCCAATGCAATAAGGCGAACACTCACCCCACGATTCCCCCCCTCGTCCCTATTCTGTCCTCCTGCTCCCGCCCCATTCAACAAATCTCCTGCGATCTTATCACCGATCTCCCACTGTCCAGGGGGTTTGATTCGTTATTGGTCGTGGTGGACCACAGCCTTACTAAGGGGGTAATTCTTTGCCCTACGAAGAAGACAATCACTGCCGAGGGTGTAGCAGCGCTCTTCTTCCATAAAGTCTATCTCCGCTTTGGCCTTTACGAGAAAGTCATCTCCGATCAAGGACCACAGTTCGCCTTTGCCTTTGCCAAAGAACTTGGCCACCTCCTCAATTATGATCTTTCCCTTTCCACAGCATATCACCCCCAGACCGACAGCGAAACTGAACGCGTCAACCAGGAGGTCGAGACATATCTCTGCATTTACTGCAGGGACCATCCCTCTACATGGTCCGATCATATCTCCCACGCCGAATTCACTCACAATCACCGACCTCACTCCGTCACTGGCAAATCCCCGTTTTATCTCATGATGGGGTATGAACCCTGTGCCCTTCCCTCGATGATTGCCGACACAAACATTCCCGCTGTTGAAACCCGCCTCAAGGAGCTAACCGCCCTTCGAGACGAAGCCCTCGCATCCCATGAACTTGCGCGACAAGTCATGGCATCCAGGTCTAAGTCGAAATTCATACCCTTTGAGAAAGGACAACGAGTTTGGCTGGAGGCCAGGAACCTTAAAAGATCCGTACAAGATCCAAAGTTCACCGCAAAACGCGAAGGCCCCTTTGTCATCTCTGACGTTATCTCCCCCGTCTCTTATCGTCTCCGACTCCCACAAACGTGGAAAATCCACAACACGTTCCACGCTTCCCTCTTATCGCCCTATCGTGAAAATGACGTCCACAGCCCGAATTTCCCCACACCGCCTCCGGATCTTGTCGAAGGACAAGAAGAATACGAAATAAAATGCATCATATGGTATCAAGGTATGCTGTCGGCCCGTCAGTACCTGATCCGATGGAAAGGGTACTCCACCGAAGAAGACTCTTGGGAACCTGAGCGGAACTTGAAACATTCGTCGGAGCTACTAGAAGACTTTAAAAGACGACATCCTCGCGCTTTCTCTCTCTCATCTGCTTGCCCACCACACTGCTGATTAACCCTCTCCACCTTCTCCTCATGGCTATTGAGTTCACCAATGTCGACACCCCTGCCGCCGCACCATCCACCAACCCCAGCACAATCCGCCTTCCCTCTGCCGACCCCAAGAGGGTCTCTCCTACTCGCCCCGCCGCCCCACAACCTGTCAACTTTGCCACTCTTATTGGCGATGTTCCCCAGTCCCACGTCTCCCCCGTCTCTGGCAGGATCCAATCCTCGCTGTCGTTTACACCTCTGCCCGATCAGGAACCTTCTCCCAGACCCCCCTCGTTCCTAGGTGTCCATCGTCCTCAACTTGTCCGTGCACCTAGTTCAGATTCTCTTGTCGCCCATTCAGGATGGGATTCCCAGGTCCCGTTAGATGTCTCCAGTCACCGTCACACTGGCCGGATCCGGGAGGAACGGTTTACTGATGAGCATTACGTTTGCTTTCATTCTCTCATGTCTGATGACCGTCTTTGGGTCCCTATTAGCGTTTATTCTTCCGATGGTTCGCCCATCTTTACCTGGTTCGAATCCGCGATGTAGTTGAACCACATCGCCGCCTTTGTCTCCGGCTCTGGCCCGGTTTTTCCTCACACCACGCTTGGCAGGACCATGCAGAATTTTATCTATCATGCGCGTTACCAGTCGTACTTACACGCCTTTCAAATGGGTTATGACTCCTTCCTCCTCAACGTTGACAACCACTTCCGAGACCTTGCCACCGCAGGTCGAGGACTTGGCAATGAAGTCTTGCGAGAAGGGTCACCTATTCATAGGCAAACACTTAACGACTGGTGGACAGGTCGAAATGGCAGAGATCACGTATACTCTGGACATCCCCGTTTCAACCAGCAGTGCTTTCAGTGTCATTGTCTCGGGCACACTCAGCTATCCTGCCAGCAATACACCTGTACTGGGTGTCGTCGCCATGCCCCCGGACACTCCCTTGCCCGCTGCCCAGGCGCATCTCGCCCCCTCACTTCTCGACTCACCTCTCCCTGCACCCAATCCTCCTCCACGCCAATGTCCATGCCTCACCGCCCCCAAGCCACGTTCTGTAACGGACAAATCGTCCGTCGAGCCACCCCTCGCCGTACCTCTCGTCAATCCTCCTCCTCCTCTCAACAATCATACCACCCTGCGCCATCCTCCCCCCGTGCCCCTTCTCCTTACGAGGATGGAGATGAACTAGATGACGTCGGCTATGCCAACATTACCGGCTCCCTGGGACCAGCTTTCAGGGACTTGTAAGGAATCCTCACCGTAGCTTCGGGTTACTAAGGGGGTAATGTTACGATTCGCTTGCAGGACGAACACTTTTTCTCTTTTATCAATATCGGACTAATACTTTCCATTTCTCACGCTTAAACCCATTCCTTCCATGTCGTCCTACGACATTCCACTCATCTCGTAAGCATGCTTATTCCTCCACCATGCAGGTACTCTTTATTTTCTGATCTTCTCACGCTGAATGTGCCAGCCCTTAACATTTCTCTCTCATGCGTGGTTTTGCCATTGGGTCTCTATTTCTAACACCACTTCCCACGCCGGCCCTTAACTATTGTGACACATAACAGTCACACCTTTACTTTACTATATAAACCCTTCAACAGGGTCGTCTCTTTTTCTCCCTAGCTTAGTTCTACCTACGGTTTACCGCCTAGATAGTACAAGCAATCCATCAATTTTACTCCTTGCATCTTCGCTCTACCATTAAGTGAGCGCTTCACACTCCAGCCCACCAGCCTTCGTGTGTCTCTACCCTTGAAACCACTTGACCCGTCTACCAAGCTAGATAGCGGTTTATCTTCGACCCGTCAACACTCTCGACGGTACTCTCAACCCAGCAACCCCACGGCTGGCCCTAGTGTCGTCGTCGATACGAACGACCGAACCCTTGACCCTACTAGGCGTTAGTAGGTCTACGTGCGGCCATACCCACGGCCACACGTAACAGTTCTATTTCTAACACCACTTCCCATGCCGGCCCTTAACTATTGTGACACGTAACTGTCATGCTTTTACTTCACTATAAAAACTCTTCAACAGGGTCGTTCCCTTTCCCTTAGCTTAGTTCTACCTATGGCTTGCTGCCTAGTTAGCACTAGCAATCTACTTGTCTTTGCTCCTCAGTCTTCATTCTACTATTAAGTGAATGCTTCACACCACGGCTCACCCGCCTTCGTGTGTCATTACCTTGAACCTTCGACCCGCCTGTCAAGCTAGGCAGCGGTTTGCCCTTTGACCCGTCTGTCAAGCTAAGCAGTGGTTTACCCTTCGACCCATCAAAACCCTTGATGGTACCCTTGACCCAGCAATCTCATGGCTGGCCCTAGCGTCGTCGTCGACACGAACAACCGAACCCTTGACCCTACTAGGCATTAGTAGGTCTACGCGCGACCATACCCATGGCCACGCGTAACACAATGCTCAGTTCCAGAACCACTGTGCCATTGCCGGTATAACTGATGACAACGTCCTAATCAGCTATTACTCTGCTGCCATCCCTGACGCCCTCATGCGCCGTATCCTAGCCATGGAGACAGTCCCCACCACTATAGATGCCTGGTTGAAGAAGGCTATCACCTTCCAAACCCACATGAAGCGTGCTCAAGAAATCGCCGCTCGCCACAAGACCCCCACTCGCCACACGTATCACCAGTACACCGCCCCTGCCCCCACCAAAGACCCAAATGCCATGGACATTGACGCTGTCCGTCTCCAGCGACTCACCCCCGCCGAGCAAGAACAATACCGCAAAGAAGGGAGATGTTTTCGCTGTTGCCAGAAAGGACATTGGGCAACCACCTGCCCTACATTCACTTCAAACTCCCCAAGGTCGAAGAAGGTCGTCCGGAAGGTTATAGAAGTGGAAGTCAAGGACGAAGAAGAAGTCCCTCAACTACAAGAGATAGACGATGAAGATGACGATGAAGAACCTAAGGTGTCTTGCATTGCCTTTACCTCCTAGGATTTTTGAAACGGAATGCTGCCTCGACGTCAGTAGTTCCTCCTATTACGTGTGTGCCTGTACTTGTATCCACATCCAAGAAATCAATGCAAATTCCCCTACAACTCATTGATCCTTCGCACACCCTGAAAACCGTCAACACCCGCGCCCTCATTGATAGCGGCGCAGACATCAACTGCCTTGACTGGGATTTCGCCCGAAAACACCGACTCCTCCTTGATAAACTCCCAACGCCCATCCCTGTTAACAACATCGATCAAACCCCCAATGCCAAGGGGGCCATCCGCTACACTGCTTCCCTATTTACAAACATTGACGGCATTGCTCAACATGTGTGATTCCACATCATGCACTGCGGGTCTGAGAACATGATTCTCGGAACGCCCTGGCTACGACTCATGAATCCCTCCATCAGCTGGTTGTCCCAAACGATCAATATCCCTGAAACAGTAGACAAATCTGCCTCTCTCTATCACATCCATGTTGCCGACCTTAAGCATCACAATGATGCCCAACCTCGAACATCCCTTCCAAAACCGCCCCATCACGTATTGGTCGAAACTGTTCCCGACCACACCCTCTCCACATACTTTGATATGTCTGACGGAAATCTCTATGTCCGTCGCGCATTGTACAACAATTCTTGTCAACGGGTCCTCAAGTCAGGATCCCGATACTATTGTGACTACAAGGTCTTTGCAGACAATCACTATCCTAAACGTCGAGCAGAACAACACTATCTTAAGGGATGCTTTGTAGGCAGAGGACAAGAGAACTAGACTGAAGACTGAGCTTCGTCCAGTCTCACTTTATATACTATTCTACGTGTAGATACATGTTGTGTATTGATCTAGATACGTATCTACAAAGTCCATTCCCTAGGCCCAACATGATCGACATGAGGAGTTGGCCTGTAACAGAGATTAATAAGTACATGAGGTTACCAGCCGTTGATCTGCTGCAGGTGGGTAGAATGGAAGATGTCAACGGTAATTAAAGATAAGGGATCACATCACAGTGATGGGGTGACTGATGTGAGGTCTGTGATGATCACGAAGTATTAAATACGTGCTGTGATCAATGGGGCGAATGTGAAGG
>JBBPTX010001117.1:0-12456 GCA_038094595.1 Pulveroboletus aff. annulatus | reverse complement strand
GATCTAGAAGGGCCCGTAGATCCCCTGTGTCTAACACAGTGTCTAGGTCGGGTTTTCCCTTGATTAGATAAAGAAGCGTTCTTATGCGCAAAGTAAAGGTGAGAAAATATATAGCTGTAACAACCAGTAGTCGCGTTTGAGGATGGCTTTGGTATGAAAAAGATCTGCATAACCGGAGGTGGAAGACGAGTGAATGGTGTGGAGGAGGGATGAACAAGCGGAGGGGGGAACATAGAGGCGATTGTGGAAGAAGAGTTGGCCATTTTCAAAAGACCAATCAGAGAGGAAGGAGCGAGGGAAGAGGGGTGACTTTTCGGAGAGGGATTGGAGGGCTTTGAGGACAAGTGGGTCAGAGGATGAGGAGGTTTGAATAGAATGGAAAAGAGAGGCGTCAAGGGCATTGATGATTGTGGGTTCCGGGAGGATAGTGGCATCCACATTGTCTAGGGAGGTGTCAATGGAGTCTTTGCAAGATAGGGCGTCTGCGGGTCCCATCTGAGTTCCTGAGGTGACTTTTCATAGGATATCAAAGTCCTGGAGGAAAAGAGACCAGCGAGCCTGGCGTTGAGAGAGCTTTCTAGGATCTTTGAGATAAGAGAGGTTTTTGTGGTTGGTGAGGATGGTGATGGAGTAGGAGGTACCCAGGAGATAGTGGTGCCATTCCTGAAGGGCAAGGATGACAGTGAGGAGTTCTCTGTCATAGATGTTATAATTTCATTCAGTGGAGGAGAAGGTGTGAGAGAAGTATGTGCATGGGTGGAGATCGCCATTGGTGTCCTTCTGGAGAAGGAGGGCTCCTGCTGCGAGGAGGGAGGTGTCTGTCATGAAGGAGAAGGGGTGAGAAGGATCAGGAAGGGACAGGACTGGTGTGGAGGAGAAAGCATCCTTAAGATGAGTGAAAGCGTTCTGCTGGAGGGATGTCCAAAGCCAGGGTTCATTTTTTTGGGTGAGGAGGACCAGAGGGGCAACGACGTTGGAAAAGTTGGGGATGAATTTGCAATAGAAGTTGGCGAAACCTAAGAAGCTGCGGATGTCTTTGACCAATGTAGGGGGTTTCCATTCTGCGATGGCTTTGAGCTTTACAGGATCCATGGCGACTTTTCCTTGACTGATGATAAGACCTAAGTACTCCATAGTGGGTGCATTGAAGAGGCATTTGGACAGTTTGTGTTACGCGTGGCCATGGGTATGGTCGCGCATAGACCTACTAACGCCTAGTAGGGTTGAAGGAATCGGTCATTCGTATATACGATGACGTAGGGCCAGCCATGGGGATGCTGGGTCAAGGGTACCGTCAGGGTTTTGACGAGTTCTAGGGGTAACCGCTGTCTAGCTTGACTAGCAGGTCAAAGGTTCTAGGTAGGGACACACGGAGGCAAGCGAGCCGTAGTGTGAAGCGCTCACTTAATGGTAGAGCGAAGACACAAGGAGTAAAGCTGATAGATTGCTAGTACTAACTAGGCGACAAGCCGTAGGTAGAACTAAGCTAAGAAGAAGGACAAGAGGCCCTGTTGAAGGGTTTATATAGTGAAGTAAAGGCGTGACAGTTACGTGTCACAAAGATTAAGGGCCGGTGTGGGAAGCGGCATTAGAAATAGAAGGCCAATGGCAAAACCACGCATGAAAAAGAGACATTAAGGGCCGGTGCATATGGCATGAGAAGTTCAGAAGAGAAAGAGTACCTGCATGGTGGAGGACTAAGCACGCTTACGAGATGTATAGAATGTTGTAGAACGACATGGAAGGAATGAGGTTAAGCGTGAGAAAGGAAAAGTATTAGTCCAAAAGAGAAAGTAAAGAAAAAGTGTTCATCCTGCGAGCGAATCGTAACATTACCTCCTTAGTAACCTGAAGCTACGGCGAGGATTCCTTACAAGTCCCTGAAAGCAAGTCCTGGGGAGCCGGTGATGTTGGTGTAGCCAACATCGTCGAGTTCATCTCCATCCTCGTAGGGAGAGGGGGCGCGAGGGGAGGATGGCGCGGGATGGTAAGATTGTTGAGAGGAGGAAGACGACTGACGAGAGGTGCGGTGGGGGGTGGCTCTGCAGACAATTTGTCCGTTTCAGAATGCGGCTTGGGGGCGGCGAGGAGTGGATGTAGAAGAGGACGGAGCACGAGGAGAAGTAAGGCGAGAGGCGAGGGGGCGAGAGGATCCTGGGCAACGGGCGAGAGAGTGACCAGGTGCTTGTCGACGGCATCCAGTACAGATGTATTGTCTGTAGGATAATTGAGTATGTCCAAGACAGTGGCACTGGAAACACCGTTGGTTGAAGCGAGGGTGATCAGGATAAACGCGATCTCTGCTGTTTCGACCAGTCCATCAGTTGTTAAGGGTTTGCTGATGGATAGGTGATCCATCTCTCAAGACTTCATTTCCAAGTCCTCGACCAGCGGCGGCTAGATCTCAGAAGTGGTTATCGACGTTGAGGAGGAAGGTGTTGTAGCCCATCTGAAAGGTGTGGGAGTACAACTGGTATCGTGCATGATAGATAAAGTCCTGCATAGTCCTGCTGAGGGTTGTGTGAGGGAATACAGGGCCAGAGCTGGAGACAGAGGCGGTGACGTGATTGATCTGCATTGCGGTTTCGAACCAAGTAAAGATGGGCGAGCCATCGGTAGAATAAACACTAATAGGAACATGAAGGCGGTTGTCAGACATGAGCGAATGAAAACGAACATAGTCCTCATCGGTAAACCGCTCTTCCCGGAGCCAGTTGGTGTGGCGATGAGCCAAGACATCTAAGGGGACTTGGGAATCCCATCCGGAATGGGCGACGAGGGAGTCAGAGCTGGGTGCTTGGACGAGTTGGGGACGGTGGACATCTAGGAATGAGGGAGGTCCAGGAGAAGGTTCCCGATGGGGCAGAGGTGTAAACAAAGGTGAGGATTGGATCCTGCCAGAGACGGGGGAGATGTGGGACTGGGGAACATCGCCAACAAGAGCGGCGAAGTTGACAGGCTGTGAGGTGGCGGAGCGAGTAGGAGAGACCCTCTCGGGGTCGGTAGAGGGAAGGCGGACAGCGCTGGGGTTGGTAGAGGGTGCGGCAGCAGGGGTGTCAACATTGGTGAATTCAATGGCCATTAGGAGTAGATGGAGTGGGTTTATGTGCAGTGTGGTGGGCGAGTGGGTGAAAGGGAGAAGGCGCGGGGGTGTCGTCTTTTATAATCATTCAGCAACTCTGACGAATGTTTCAAGTTCCACTTGGGTTCCCACGATTCTTCTTCGGCTGAGTACCCTTTCCATCGGATCAAGTACTGACAGGCCGATGGCATTCCTTGATGCTGTATGATTTGTTCAATTTCGTATTCTTCTTGTCCTTCGACAAGATCCGGAGGTGGTGTGGGGAAGTTCGGGCTGTGGACATCATTTTCACGATAGGGTGATAACAGAGAAGCATGGAACGTGTTGTGAATTTTCCACGTTCGTGGGAGTCGGAGGCGATAGGAAACAGGGAAGATGACATCAGAGATAACGAAAGGGCCTTCGCGTTTTGCGGCGAACTTCGGATCTTGGATGGACCTTTTGAGGTTCCTGGCCTCTAGCCAGACTCGCTGTCCTTTCTCAAAGGGCATGAATTTCGATTTAGACCTGAATGCCATGACTTGTCGCGCAAGTTCATGGGAAGCGAGGGCTTCGTCCCGAAGGGTGGTTAGTTCTTTGAGGCAGGCTTCTACGGCGGGGATGTTGGTTTCGGCAATCACCGAAGGAAGGGCACGGGGTTCATATCCCATCATGAGGTAAAACAGGAACTTGCTGGTGATGGAATGAGGGCGGTGATTGTGGGTGAATTCAGTGTGGGAAATATGGTTGGACCAGGTGGAGGGGTGGTCTCCGCAGTATATACGGAGATAAGTCTTGACTTCCTGGTTTATGCGTTCTGTTTCGCCATCGGTCTGGGGGTGATATGCTGTGGAAAGGGAGAGGTCGTAGTTGAGAAGTCTGCCGAGTTCTTTGGTGAAGGCAGAGGCGAATTGTGGGCCACAATCTGAGATAACCTTCTCATAGAGTCCAAAGCGGAGGTAGACTTTGTGGAAAAAGAGTGCTGCTATGCCCTTAGCAGTGATGGTTTTCTTCGTAGGGCAAAGAATTACCCCCTTAGTAAGGCCGTGGTCCACCATGACCAATAACAAGTCAAATCCCCCAGAGAGCAGGAGGTCGGTGATCAGATCACAGGAGATCTGTTGAAAAGGGCAAGAGCAAGAGGACAGGATGGGGATGAGCGGGGGAGCAGTAGGGTGAGTGTTCGCCTTGTTGTGCTGGCACACAGCACAGCCATCGACATAAGAGTGAACAAAGGAGGCAAGGCCCGGCCACCAGAACTCGGCGGGGACGAGCTGGTGGGTTTTAAGGTAGCCAGGGTGGCCGGCTGAGTCATGATCATGGGAGCGTTGGACGACAGCACGGCGAAGGTCACGGTCGGGAGGGACGTAGACGCGTCCTTGATATTGGAGGACACTGTCAGAGTATTGCCAGTCAGCGAGGCAGGAGCAGAAGGCTGGGGGAAGGGAACCATCAATCTTCTGGAGTTTATGAAGAACAAGGTCATCAGAGGCAGAGGTGGAGGTGATGTGGTTGGATAGGGCGGAGTCGATGAGGTGAATGAAGAGGGCGTTGGGAAGAAGGGTAACCCTGATGTTGTCAGAGTCGGCGCGAGGAAGGAGGTCTGGGCGGCAGGAGAGGGTGTCTAGGCCGGCAAGTTGAGTACTGGGGACATGGGTGATAGAGTAGTCATAGTCGGCGAGATCGAGGAGCCAGCGGGCTTGGCGACGGTTTAGATCTTGGGGGCAGCGGAAGTATGTGAGGTTCTTGTGATCGGAGAAGACTTTGACGGGGAAGGGAGAGCCATGGAGGTACTGCCTCCAGGCTTTGAAACCGCGTATAACGGCCAAGAGCTCCTGGTTGTGGATATCGTAGTTTCGTTCTGAGGAGGAGAAGGATTGTGATAAGTAGGAGCAGGGGTGCCAATCCCTGTTCGTGTCAGTTTGTAACAAAATACCACCCAACGCGTACTTTGAGGTGTCGGTGGCCATGGCAAAAGGGCGAGAGATATCAGACATAAATAAGACAGGCTTACTGAGGAACAACTCTTTGAGCTGCTTGAAGGCGGTCTGCTGGGTGGTTGCCCAGGTCCATGGCACCGTTTTCTTGGTGAGGTCGATAAGTGGGCGGGCAATGTTTGAATATCCAGGGATAAAACGTCTATAGAAGTTAGCGAAGCCCAAGAAGGAGCGGACGTCTTTGACTTTCTGTGGCGTTGGCCACTTGGCTATCCCGTCGAGTTTGACTGGGTCCATGGCGAGCTGTCCTTCCTTGACAATCATTCCGAGGTATTCGACTTCAGGGACGGCGAATTGGCATTTTTCCAGCTTGAGGTGGAGATTGAAACAACCCTAACAGGAGTTGTATGCACTTCCAACCACAACATTCTAGCCCAAACATATAGAGAATAGCAAGTAGAGGGGCGAGCGCTGTCAAAGGGGATGCACTGTCTAGGTGGCAAAGGGTATAAGCGTCAAAGAGGAACTTCAAAGGTGTATTAGGGGAAATCTTCAAAGAGAACAAGACTGGGGAGCCAGTCCTGTCGTCCTTGGCCTTTATATACTACTTCTACTGTATGTACATGTTTATGTCTAATCTAAAGATCTATGTCTAAAGGGGGAAAGGCCATACGTCTAAGGTGTGTATCTAATGAGTCCATGGCTATGGCACAGCCGAACATGAGGTGTCCTTGTGTATCTGAAACATAGTGAGGTCCGAGATTAAAGAAGCATTCCCACCATTGTGAGAAGCATGACATGAGGGGAACATGAGGTGCATAGCCGTGCACTGCACAGAGATTAAAGATAAGGTGAAATGCATAAGGGGCGTAAAGGTCATGAGGTGCATCCATTGATCGCCATGAGTCGTGAGAACATCTGCAGGCATTCCCGTGATAGGAGTTACGCTTAGTCGGATAAGCAGTAACCGAACGTCTTGTAAGGCTTCTAGCCGTCTATCGTCTAACGTCTAAGACTTCTAGTCTTCTAGCATAGCCATCTAGGCTTCTAAGCGTCTTCTAGCATAGCCATCTAGGCTTCTAAGCATCTTCTAGCATCTATAGCTTCTGAGGCATATGTTGCTAAACTCGGTTTGCAACAGAGATTGAGTTCCGTCATCCATTGAAGGACATGGTGAGTTCATTCGGTGTGGGTGGCGTCATCTGGGGAGAAGATAAGGAGGTCGTCCATATAAATAACCAACCATCCTTCAGCGATCATGTCGCGGAAAGAGTCGTTCATGAAGCATTGGAACATGTCTAAGGACCGTCGGCGGCTGGGTGACACATCCCTCCCAGTGCCCCTAATCCAAAGCATGTTTACACCTTAAGCCAAACGCACAGTGGCCTCCTTGACCCTAACTCAGCCCATGACTGCTTACCCCGTTGTCTGGGAGGAGCATCTCATCTGGGAGTCTGGAGTACGGCTGTACCAATGACTGACCTGGACGTCTGTCCTCTCGAGCTCTATGCGCAACTCAAGGAATTTAATCCAAGTCTTATGCACAGACTATGGCTCACCCGCCTCGCGGCTAGGCTTCCCGTTACCCTAAGCTTCTCAGCTTTCGGGCCCACCAGGCCTTGCCCTTTACACCATACCTGCCCATGGCAACCTTACCAGGGAGTAGAACCCCAGCAGGAGAGACTAACCAATATGCACTTGCTCGGGAGTTGGGGTTACCAATCCACAACCCAAGCAGTAACGTATCAAGGGTGTCCTGTCTCAAGGCGATGTGCTATGCCAAGAGTCAGATGGTTTTTAACCGGAGTCTTAAGAGACTGAAATTCTAGCCTCGCAAGGTTTGAACTCCAGCCTGCCTGGCTGCATTCCCTTGTTGACGCACTCAGTACGTCCTACCAGTAGACCATGTGTCCAGTTGCTGGGGAGTTAGTCATGCCAAAGAACATAACCATGGGTTCGAAGAGTCCCTTATGAGTAAGAAAGGCACCTTTCCATTGATGCCCATCTTTAATACGTACATTGTTGTATTCCCATTGTACGTCGGACTTGGTGAAGGTGCGCACTCCCTTGAGTTTGTCAAGGAGGTCGGAGATTAGCAGTAGTGGGTAGGCGTCGCGGATGGTGTGTTCATTGAGATACCGATAATCTTGGCAAGGACGGAGTTTGCCATCTTTCTTTTTGACAAAGAAGAATGGTGACGCTTGAGGAGAATTCGAAGGGCGAATCTTGCCGGCGGTGAGATTTTCATTGAGGAAGTCTTCGGTAGCCTTCTTTTCGTCTGGGGTAAGCGGGTAGAGTTTGCCAATCTTTGGGGTAAATGAGTCTTTGATGTTGATCTTGTGATCATAGGGTCTGGAGGGAGGGAGGGAGTCGCTTGGCGAAAACTGGGGCAAAATCTTTATAGATGTCAGGTAGAGTGACTTTTGGCTTGGCCTTCTCAGCGGTGGCCACAAGTTCAGTGGCAGTGGTAAGCTTGGCAACAAGCTTCGGATATGTTTGGTGGTATCGGGATCCTGTCTTAAGGATTCATTGGCAAGAGTTGGCGTGGAGGGCGCGGCGAACATAGAGGTTTCCGTCTGGCATGTCGAGGAATGTGGAGAGGGTATGGTTGGGGATTGTTTCGACCATGACGTGGTGGGGTGGCTTCGAGGGGGGCGCCCTAGATTGGGCATTATCGTGTCGTTTGAGATCTGCAACGTGGATGTGGTAGAGAGAGGCTGACTCGTCTACAGTTTCTGGGATATTGATCGTCTGCGACGACCAGTTAATGGAAGGATTTGTAAGTCGTAACCAGGGCGTCCTGAGAATCACGTTCTTGGACCCACAGTGCATGACATGGAAGCGTACATGCTGGGCAATTCCGTTGATGTTGGTAAAAAGAGAGGTGGTGTAGTGGATGACCCCTTTGGTGTTGGGGGTTTGGTCAATGTTATTGACGGGAATGGGTGTCGGGAGTTTATCAAGGGGGAGTTGGTGTTTTTGGGTGAAATTCCAGTCAAGACAATTGATGTCTGTGCCACTATCGATTAGGGCACGGGTGTTGACGGTTTTCATGGTGTGCATGGGGTCAATGAGTTGTAAAGGGATACGCATTGACTTCTTGGATGTGGATACAAGTACAGGTGCACACGTAATAGGAACTACTGACGTCGAGGCAGCGTTCTGCTTCAAAAATCCGGGGAGGTAAAGGCAACACAAGACACCTTTGTTTCTTCATCGTCATCTTCATCATCTATCTCTTGTAGTCAAGGGATTTCTTCTTCGTCCTCGACTTCCACTTCTATAACCTTCCTGACGATCTTCTTTGGCTTCAGAGTATTTGAAGTGAACGTTGGGCAGGTGGTTGCTCGGTGTCCTTTCTGGGGGCAGCAGAAGCATCTGCCTTCCTTGCGACATTGTTCTCGCTTGGTGGGGGTGAGTTGTTGAAGACGGACGGCATCTACGTCCATGGTGTTGGGATCTTTGGTGGGGGCGGGGGCGGTGTACTGATGGTACGTATGGCGAGTGTTGCGACTACAATCCCTTGCAGGCAATCACTATCCTAAATGTCGAGTAGAGAGACTATCTTATGAAGGATGCTTTGTAGGCAGTGGACAAGAGAACTAGACTGGAGACTGAGCTCCGTCCAGTCTCGTTTTATATACTATTCTACGTGTAGATACATGTTGTGTATCGATCTAGATACGTATCTACATTAGTCCATCCTCTAGGCCCAACATGATCGACATGAGGAGTCGGCCTGTAGTGGAGATTAATAAGTACATGAGTTTTCCAGCTGTTGATCTGCTGCGGGTGGGTAGAATGGAAGATGTCAACGGTAATTAAAAATAAGGGATCACATCACAGTGATGAGGTGACTGATGTAAGGTTTGTGATGATCACAGTAATTAAATACGTGTGTGTGATCAGTGGGGGGAAAAGTGAAGGTATGAAAGTGAAGCTCACTGATCTAGAAGGGCCCATAGATCCCCTGTGTCTGACACAGTGTCTAAGTCGGGTTTTCCCTTGATAAGATAAGGAAAACGTTTGTATGCGCAGAATAAAGGTGAAAATGTGAAAAATATATAGCTGTAACACTACCCCCCGTTTAAGGATCAACTTCCAGGCGATCAAAAGGGTGTGTTGAGTGAAGAGTGAGATCTTCGCATTCATGAAAGCATCGTATAAATGCCGAATGAGACATCCGCAACCTTCGAGGTGCAGAAGGATGTTCCCTATGGAAATTGCCGATGGCATCAAGCGCACCCAGTAGAAGATGATCTTCCGGTTCCCAAGTTCGATCTGTCTCATCATAGCCTAGCCAATGGACCAGGTATTCAAGGCGACGACCTTTGAATCTACTAGCGATGATCCTTTCTACTTCGTATAAATTATCTCGGTCCTCGGTTACCTGAATAGGGCCGGGAGCGATGACAGGTTGTCCCTGAAGCCTTTCTTTATAAGGCTTAACCCGTGATACGTTAACGGTTGGATGGATCCGCATAGAGGATGGTAGTCGAAGGGTTACTGCATTATCCCCAACTAGTGTGATGATGTCATATGGCCCTAACCATCGCTCTGTTAATTTGCGGCTTGCACGCGGCAACCTTAAATTATCTGTGGATAACCACACTTTATCTCCAACGTTATAGGGAGGAGTCTCCTTTCTATGTTTATCAGCTTGCGTCTTCATGCGCAGCTGAGCTTGTTCTAGATTTATTTTAGTTTGCTCCGTCACATCGTGTAGGGTGGATAGGAATTCGTCGGCAGCTGGTGCCTTGGAAGATGATGCAATGGGTTCTATTCCCATGCGCGGAGTGTAGGAACGAGTGACTTCGAATGGAGACTTCTTTGTCGAGGCTTGCCTCTTAGAGTTATAACTGAACTGTGCGATGGGTAACCATTGTGCCCATTCGCCTTGGCGCTCTGCGCAGAATATTCTTAGATATTGCTGCACGTCCCTGATCATTCTCTCTGTTTGACCATCTGTTTGTGGGTGGTGTGCAGTAGATAAACGTTGTTTTATATTAAGCTTCTTGCATAGCTCTGCCATGACTTGCGAAGCGAACTGTGGTCCTCGATCGGACACTATAGATAACGGAATTCCATGGTGCTTGAAGATGTGATGTAGGTAGAGACTTGCTGTCTCGATAGCGGACGTCGTCTTGCGACAGGGAATGAGCACCACTTCCTTCGAGAAGCGATCTACAGCTACTAAAATGCTGTTTGATTCGTTACTTTCTGGCAGATCAGTGACAAAATCGACAGATATGTCCTGCCAGGGTCCGCTAGGGACTTCTAGAGGTTGCAATAAACCAGAACTGTGCTGGTTGGAGGGCTTCATTCGTGCGCATCGATCGCAACGAGATACATAATCTTTGATTTGAGTTGTGACGCCAGGCCACCAATAGTGACGTAAGACTAGATCAATAGTCTTTTCATTTCCGGGATGACCTGCCATAGGCGAGTCATGACATAATTTAAGAACTTTAATTCGTAAATCTTCGTTATCTCCATTTTTGGCTGGAACGTATAACCGGTTTCCTTCTTGGTAAAGAAGCCCATTTGCTTCTTCACGTACTTTGTATTCTTTACATAACTTCTGTACTTCTGTCTCCGTCAAGAGACATGTTTGATTAAATATGTCTTGATGTAACTGTGCCCCTTCATCGTAGATTGCGACTTTGGATGATGTTGTCCTTATCCGCTCCGGGGATATCATAGTTATACCCTTGTTATCATCTTCTATTCCTTGTGCATGATCTTCTCTCCTAGAGAGAGCATCTGCTTTTGCGTTGGATGATCCTGGCTTGTACACAAAGGTGTAATTGAACCTAGATAGATATTGCGCCCATCTAGCTTGTCTTCTGGATAGGTCTTGCGCTTTCATAAAGTATTGGAGGTTTGCGTGATCATTCCATACTTCAAATGGATGTTCGGTTCCTTCTAAATAATGACGCCATTGTTCTAGCACTCTAATGATACTCAACATCTCTTTATCGGCAATAGGATAGTTTCTCTCTTCGGGAGACATTGAATGCGAGCTGAACGCCACTGGATACCATTTGTCTTTTTTTAATATAGATAGGACTGCTCCTGTTGCGTAGTTAGAAGCGTCTGTTTCTAGTCGAAATTGACAATCAATGTCTGGATAGGCGAGAACAGGGGCGGTGGTGAATCGTTCTTTTAATTTATCGAAGGCGTCTTGTTGTGCTGACTCCCATTTCCAAGGGATGTCTTTCTTTAGGAGGTTGTTCAGAGGTCTGGCGACTTGCGCGTATCCTTCTATGAAGCGACGATAGTAGTTGGCAAGACCGAGGAAGCTTCGTACTCCTTTCACATTAGTGGGTGCTGGCCAATCTAAGATGGCATCGACCTTCTTGCGATCCATCTTGATCCCGTCTTGTCCTACGACCATCCCCAAATAATCGACTTCCTTCTTGAAGAAGTGACACTTCTCTGGTTTGGCCAAGAGATCATTCTCTTCTAGACGCTTTAATACTCTTTTAACGATTTCAGCGTGTTTCTGTTCATCATCTGTTTTTGTAAATATCATGACGTCGTCAATATAGACTACTACGACGTCTTCCATGTCCGCGAATAATTCGTTCATCATAGTTTGGAAAGTGGCTGGAGAGTTGCACAATCCAAAGAACATAACCAGGGGTTCGAAGGTTCCTTTATGCGTAACGAAGGCTGCTTTCCATTCGTCGCCTTCTTTAATGCGTACATTGTTGTATCCCCATCTGAGATCCAATGTGGTAAATAGTTTAGCCCCTTTTAGTCGATCTACGAGCTGTGAAATGAGAGGAAGGGGGTAGTTGTTTCGCACTGTTTGCGAATTAAGATAGCGATAATCTTGTACCATGCGCTTTCGTCCATCTTTCTTTGGCACGAAGAAGACTGGTGACGTTTGAGGAGATTTTGAAGGCCTGATGTATCCTTTGGATGACTGATCCTCTAGCCAGTCTGATACTTCTTTTTGTTCATCTACGCTCAAAGGTATAAGTCTTCCTTTCTTCGGTTGAAAGTCTTCTTTAAGATCTATGGCATGATCCCAAGATTTTCGTGTTGGCATTCTGGTAGATGCCTTTTCTTCAAATACTTTAAGATGTTCGTGATAGCATTCTGGTACGAGTTCTGCAGCGGACTTCTTCTGATCCATGAGGGATTTAAGCTTTTCATCTACTGCTTGTCCTATTCTAATATTTCGTTCTTGTTTTTCGTTTTGTTCCTTTTCTAATGTTTTTATTTTCTCATATACTTTATATTGAGCTTCCTGCTCCTCTTTTTCCAATAGTCTGAGATAGACGCTTTTATCTCTGAGTTCCCAGCATTCTCTTCCGCAACTCCTTAACTTGATTTCCCCAGTTTTCCAATTGACATCTGGGTTATGCTTTTTCAACCAAGAGTAGCCGATCACCATTTGATTCTTTCCCAAACTGGTAACTTCTGCTTCGACTATCTCTCGATGTCCTT
>JBBPTX010001116.1:0-12459 GCA_038094595.1 Pulveroboletus aff. annulatus | reverse complement strand
CTTTCCAACCACATCATCTCTGCCTCCACCTCTGATTACCTCATTCTCCATAAGTTACAGGAGATCAGTGGTTCCCTTCCCCCCACCTTTCACTCCTGTCTCTCCAATTGGCAATTTCACAATGGCGTCCTCCAATACCAAGGACATGTCTACGTTCCTCCCAACTGTGACCTTCGCCATGCTGTTGTCCAGAGGTCCCATGACCATGCTTCTGCTGGCCACCCAGGCTATCTCAAAACCTGTCAACTTGTCATTTCTGAGTTCTGGTGGCCCAGTCTTGCCACCTTTGTTCGCTCTTACGTTGACGGTTGTGCCATGTGCCAATGCAACAAGGCGAACACTCACCCTACTACCCCCCTGCTCATTCCTATTCCCTCCTCCTGCTCCTGCCCCTTCCAGCAGGTCTCCTATGATCTAATCACTGATCTCCTGCTGTCTGGGGGGTTTGACTCGTTATTGGTTGTGGTGGACCATGGCCTTATTAAGGGGGTAATTCTTTGCCCCACCAAGAAATCCATCACCGCTGAAGGGATTGCTGCACTCTTTTTTCACAAAGTCTATCTCTGCTTCAGCCTCTATGACAAAATCATCTCCAATTGAGGACCACAATTCACCTCCACCTTCATTAAAGAACTTGGCCGACTTCTCAATTACGACCTCTCTCTTTCCACTGCCTACCACCCTCAGACTGATGGCAAAACCGAACGCGTTAACCAGGAGGTCGAAATCTACCTCCACATTTACTGTGGAAGTCACTCCTCCACTTGGTCAGAGCACATTTCCCATGCTGAATTCATGCATAATCACTGCCCCCATTCCGTCACTGGCAAGTCCCCATTCTATCTCATGATGGGATATGAACCCCGTGTCCTTCCCTCAGTAATTGCTGAAACCAATATCCCCGCTGTCGAATCCTGTCTCAAAGCATTGACTGCCTTTCAAGATGAAGCCCTCGCATCCCATGAACTTGCGTGCCAAGTTATGGCATCCAGGTCTAAGTCGAAATTTGTACCCTTTGAGAAAGGACAATGAGTTTGGCTGAAGGCCAGAAACCTTAAAAGGTCTGTCCAAGATCTGAAGTTCACCACGAAACGCAAAGGCCCAATTGTTATCTCTGACATCATCTCCCCTATCTCCTATCGCCTCCAACTCCCATGAACATGGAAAATTCATAACATGTTCCATGCTTCGCTCTTATCGCCCTATTGTGAAAACAACGTCCACGGCCCAAACTTCCCCACATCACCTCCGGATCTTGTTGAAGGACAAGAGGGATATGAAATAGAACGAATCATACAGCATCGTGGAATGCCATTGGCCCACCAGTATCTAATCCGATGGAAAGGGTACTCTGCAGAAGAAGAATCTTGGAAACCTGAGCAGAATTTGAAACATATGTCAGAGTTACTCGACAACTATAAAAAATGTCACCCCCAAGCGTTCTCTCCCTCATCCACTCGCCCACCACACCACAGATAAACCCACTCCATCTACTCCTAATGGCCATCAAATTCGCTAATGTCAACACCCCTGCCGCTGCACCCTGTTACGATTCGCTGCAGGGTCTACTCTTTTTCTTTACTTCATATTACGGACTGACATTCATTTCCTTTCTCACGCTTAAAACCCCCACGTTCCACGACGTTCCATACATCTCGTAAGCGTGCTTATCCCTCATCGCGCAGGTACCCATTTACCTTCTGCTCTTCTCACGCTGTATGCGCTGGCCCTTATGTCTCTTTCTCATGCGTGGTTCTGCTATTGGCTTCTGCTCTTCTCTCGCCGTTTCCCACACCGGCCCTTAACTACGTGATGCGTAACCGTCACATTTCCTCTTCACTATATAAACCCTCCAACAGGGCGTCTCATCTCTTTTCCCTAACCTAGTTCTACCTACGGCTCGCACCTAGTTAGCTCTAGCAATCTACCCCTGTGTCCTCGTTCTACACTTGAGTGAACGCTTCACACTTCAACGCTCAGCGTGTTTGTGTGACTTCCCCTCGAACCAAAGACCTTATCGCCAGTGTGGCATAAGTAATCCCTTGAGTACCTTAACCAACGTTAGGTAAACCTCGATCGGCAACCCCACGGCCGTCCCCTGTGCAGATATTTTCAACCGCATCCCTCAGTTCCCTCCGACCCTAGGCCTCGTAGGTCTATGTGCGACCATACCCAAGGGTCATGCATAACAAAAGAACTAGGTTTCTCCCACTCGACGCGCACTATCACGTACGCCCACCATTTCGCGCCACACTCGAACCACAGATTCTCGCTGGAACCCCCGAGAACCCCTTCATACCCACCAATCAGACTCGTCAGACACTCCTGACGACCCCTACCCAGACGCCTGGGAAGAAGACCCTGACGAACCCCTCCTCGATTCCGACGAAGAAAACGCTACTCGCGACCTTTCACACCACTTGACTGCCTCATTGCAAATCCCTCGCCCTCCCACGCCACCGTCCCCTACCCCTCGTCGCCAAACCGGCCATATCTTTCCCCCGATCCCACCAATGTCCAACAAACCCGTCAAACTCCATATCGGGACCCCCGAAAAGTACGATGGTGACTACAAGACGGCCAAACACTGGCTCGATTCCGTCGTTTTCTACCTAAACGTTAACTCTGACGTTTACAACACTGCTCTGAAACAGATAGCCTTTGCGCTGTCATACATGACCAAAGGACCCGCACTTACGTGGGCCAACACCTTCTGTGCCTCAAAGATCGCCAACAATGGGTCCATCTCTATGGGCTCCTGGGACAATTTCCGCGATGAATTCCTTAAGACATTCAAGCACTATGATACCACCGGGAATGCCATTGCCTGGCTCACCACCACCCGCATGACCGCCATGAAAGGAGGCGGATATTCCCCTTCACTCACTGAATATAACGCCCAGTTTCAAAACCACTACGCCATCGCCGGTATCACCGACCACAACGTCTTGATCGGCTACTACTCGGCCGCTATCCCAGAACCCCTCATGCGTCGTATCCTCACAATGGAGGCCGTTCCCACCACCATTGACTCTTGGCTTAAGAAAGCCGTGACCTTTCAAACCCATATGGACCGTGCAAAAGAAATCGCTGCACGTCACAAAAACCCCACCCGCACTACCTATCACCAATACTCCACCCCTGCCCCCACCAGAGATCCCAACGCAATGGACGTAGACGTCGTCCAACTTGCTAAGCTTACCCCAGAAGAACGAAAGAAATGTATCCGAGAAGGACGCTGCTTCTGTTGCAGACAAAAAGGACACATGTCATCCAAATGTCCTGGCCCCCCCAACACCCCGAAGCCGAAGAAAACGGTTCAGAAGGTTGAAGAAAGCGACAAAGACATTCCTTCGCTCGCTAAGGTCGAAGAAGATGATGAAAATGATGACGATGAAGAAGCAGTAGCTCAAGTCGTTGTGGGTTTTTAGAAAGGAAGACTGCCTCGACGTCAGCCCCTTCCTCATTTACGTGTGCCCCAGTACTTTTATCTCAGTCAAAGAAATCCATGCGCATTCCCCTCCAGCTCATAGATTCCTCGCACACAATGAAAACCATCGACACTCATGCCCTCGTTGACAGCGGGGCAGATATCAACTGCCTTGACTGGAGTTTCGCTCGAAAACATCGACTCCCTTTAATCAAACTCCCCACACCCATCGCCGTACGAAATGTCGACCAAACCACAAACGCTAAAGGAGCAATACGCTTCACCTCTTCCCTTTTCATTAACCTGGGAGGCGTAGCCCAGCAAGTTTGATTCCACGTCATGCACTGTGGAAACGAAAACGTTATCCTTGGATCGCCCTGGCTCTGTACCGCCAACCCCGTCATTGACTGGACAGCTCAAACGCTCTCCATCCCAGAAAGCCTCGATGAATCCTCGGCACTTTATCACTCCTTCGCCCAAGATACCCAATGCCACAACGACCAAATACCTAGAAAACCCCCAGCTCCACCCCCACGACATACCCTGGTAGAAACAATTCCAAACCACACGCTCTCCATTTTCCTCGACCTTCCTGACGGAGAACATTATGTTAAATCCGCTCTCCACCACTACGCCTGTCAACGAATCATTCGTTCCGGATCCCGGTTTCACCGTACCCACCCGAAGCTCGTGGCAAAAATAACCACCGCTACGGAACTCGCCACCACAGCAGAGAAGGCCAAGCCAAAGATCACCCTCCCCGACGGACACATGGTCTACTGGTAGGACGTACTGAGTGTGTCAACAAGGGAATGCAGCCAGGCGGGCTGGAGTTCAAACCTTGCGAGGTGAGAATTTCAGTCCCTTAAGACTCCATCTAAAAACCATCCGACTCTTGGCATAGCACATCGCCTTAAGACAGGACACCCTTGGTACGTTACTGCTTGGGTCGTGGATTGGGAACCCCAACTCCCGGGCAAGTGCGTATTGGTTAGTCTCTCCTGCTGGGGTTCTACTCCTTGGTAAGGTTGCCATGGGCAGGCATGGTATAAAAGGTGAGGCCTGGTGGGCCCGAAAGCTGAGAAGCTTAGGGTAACGGAAAGCCTAGCCGCGAGGCGGGTGAGCCGTAGTCTGTGCGTAAGAACTGGATGATCCCAGGAGTTGCGCATAGGGCTCGAGAGGACAGACGCCCAGGTCAGTCATTGGTACAGCGGTGCTCCAGACTCCCTGACAAGAAACACCGAACCGGCCCTGACACCTGGGTTGAGTCTCGGATAAGGGGACCCGCTGTGCGTTTGGCTTAAGGTGTAAACATGCTTCGGATTAGGGGCACTGGGAGGGATGTGTCGCCCAGCTGCCGACGGTCCTTAGACATGTTCCAGCGGTTCATGAATGACTCCTTCCGTGACATGATCGCGGAGGGCTGGCTGGTAATCTACATGGATGACCTTCTCATCTTCTCCCCTGATGATGCTACTCACACCGAACGAACTCACCATGTCCTCCAACGGATGACGGAACTTGACCTCCATCTCAAACTGGAGAAATGCCAGTTCGCCGTCCCTGAAGTAGAATACCTCGGAATGATAGTCAGGGAAGGCCAACTCGCTATGGATCCCGTCAAGCTGGATGGAATTGCTAAGTGGCTTATGCCCCAGAAAGTCAAAGACGTCCATTCCTTCCTCGGTTTCGCTAATTTCTGTTGACGTTTTATCCCCGGATATTCAAATATCGCCCGACCACTCATCGACCTCACGAAGAAAACCATGCCCTGGACCTGGAACCCAGCTCAACAGACTGCTTTTGAACAACTCAAAGAGTTGTTCCTTCGTAAGCCTGTTCTCTTTATGCCCGATATCTCTCGCTCTTTTGCCATGGCCACCGACGCCTCCAAATATGCATCGGGTGGTATTTTATTACAAACCGATGTGAACGGGGATTGGCACCCCTGTTCTTACTTATCACAATCATTTTCCTCCTCAGAGCGCAATTATGACATACACGACCGGGAGCTCTTGGCCATTATATGCGGTTTCAAAGCCTGGAGGCAGTACCTCCATGGCTCTCCCTTCCCCGTCAAAGTTTTCTCCGACCACAAGAACCTCACGTATTTCCGCCACCCCCAGGATCTTAACCGCCGACAAGCCCGCTGGCTCCTTGACCTCACAGACTACGACTATTTGATTACCCACGTCCCTGGCTCTCAGCTCGCTGGCCCCGTTGCCCTATCTTGTCACCCAGATCTCCTTCCTCGCGCCGACTCCGATAATATCGGTGTCACCCTCCTCCCTGACGCCCTCTTCATTTGCCTCATCGATTCTGCCCTCTCGAACCACATCGCCTCTGCCTCCGCCTCTGACGACCTGGTTCTCCACAAGCTACAGGAGATTGATGGTTCCCTCCCCCCCACTTTCCACTCACGTCTTACAGCTTGGCAATACTCCGACGGCGTACTTCAGTATCAAGGACGCATCTACGTCCCTCCCGACCGTGTCCTTCACCGCGCTGTCGTCCAGCGCTCCCATGACCACGACTCTGCCGGGCATCCCAGCTACCTTAAAACCCGCCAGCTCGTCACCTCCGAGTTTTGGTGGCCAGGCCTTGCCTCCTTTGTTCGCTCTTACGTTGACAGCTGTGCCGTGTGCCAGCGCTCCAAAGCTAACACTCACCCTATGGTTCCCCTGCTCGTCCCCATCCCGTCCTCCTGCTCTCGCCCCTTTCGGCAGCTCTCCTGTGATCTGATCACCGATCTCCCGGTGTCCAGGGGATTCGACTCCTTATTGGTCATGGTGGACCACGGCCTTACTAAGGGGGTAATTCTTTGCCCCACGAAGAAGACCATCACCGCCGAAGGTATCGCAACGCTCTTTTTCCACAAAGTTTACCTCCGCTTCAGCCTTTACGAGAAAGTCATCTCCGATTGCGGACCACAGTTCGCCTCCACCTTTGCCAAAGAACTTGGCCGCCTCCTCAACCATGATCTCTCCCTTTCTACAGCATATCACCCCCAGACTGATGGCGAAACCGAACGCGTCAACCAGGAAGTCGAGACGTATCTCTGCATCTACTATGGAGACCACCCTTCTACTTGGTCCGATCACATCTCCCACGCAGAATTTACCCATAATCACCGCCCCCATTCTGTCACCGGCAAATCCCCGTTTTACCTCATAATGGGGTATGAACCTCGTGCTCTTCCTTCGGTGATCGCCGAAACCAACATCCCCGCCGTCGAAACCTGCCTCAAGGAGCTGACTGCTCTACGAGAAGAAGCCCTCACCTCCCATGAGCTTGTGCGTCAAGTCATGGCATCCCGGTCTAAGTCAAAATTCGTACCCTTTGAGAAAGGACAACGAGTTTGGCTGGAGGCTAGGAATCTTAAAAGGTCCATCCAAGATCCGAAGTTCGCCGCAAAACGCGAAGGCCCCTTTGTCATCTCTGACGTCATCTCTCCCGTCTCCTACCACCTCCGACTCCCACAAACGTGGAAAATTCACAATATGTTCCACGCTTCCCTCTTATTGCCCTATTGCAAAAACAACGTACACGGCCCGAACTTCCCTACACCACCTCCGGATCTTGTCGAAGGACAAGAGGAATATGAAATAGAACGAATCATACGGCATCGAGGTATGCCGTCGGCCCGTCAATATCTGATCCGATGGAAAGGGTATTCCACTGAAGAAGACTCTTGGGAACCCAAGCGGAACTTGAAACATTCGTCAGAGTTACTAGAAGATTATAAAAAGCGACACCCTCGCGCCTTCTCCCTCTCATCCGCTCGCCCACCACGCCGCTGATAAACCCTCTCCATCTTCTCCTCATGGCTATTGAATTCACCAATGTCGACACCCCTGCCACCGCACCATCCACCAACCCCAGCACAGTCCGTCTTCCCTCTACTGACCCCGAGAGGGTCTCTCCTACTCGCCCCGCTGTTACGTGTGGCCAGGGTATGGTCGTGCATAGACCTACTAACGCCTAGTAAGGTCAAGAGGATTCTGTCGTTCGTATATACGACAACACTTGGGCCAGCTGTGGGGATGCTGGGTCGTGGGTACTGTCGAGGGTGTTGACAGGTCAAGGGTAAACCACTGTCTAGCTTGACAAGCAGGTCAAAGGTTCGAGGAAGGACACACAAAGGCGGGTGAGCCGTAGTGTGAAGCGTTTACTTAATAGTAGAACGGAGACTGAGGAGCAAAAGGGCAAGTGGTTTCACTAGTGCTAGCTAGGCGACAAGCCGTAGGTAGAACTAAGCTAAGGGAAAAGGAAACGACCCTGTTGAAGGGTTTATATAGTGAAGTAGAAGTGTGACAGTTACGTGTCACAGTAATTAAGGGCTGGCATGGGAAGCGGCGTTAGAGATAGAGACCCAATGGCAAAACCACGCATGAGAAGGAATCGTTAAGGGCCGGCGCATATGGCGTGCGAAGATTAGAAGATAAAGAGTACCTGCGCGGTGAAGGACAAAGCACCCTTACGAGATATATGGAATGTCGTAGAACGACATGGAAAGAACGAGTTAAGTGTGAGAAACGGAAAGTATCAGTCCGATAGTGATAAAAGGAAAAAGGCGTTCGTCCTGTGAGTGAATCATAACATTACCCCCTTAGTAACCCGAAGCTACGGCGAGGATTCCCTACAAGTCCCTAAAGGCGGGTCCCGGGGAGCCGGTGATGTTTGCATAGCCAACATCGTCTAGTTCATCTCCATCCTCATAAGGAGAAGGGGCGCGAGGGGAGGATGGCGCAGGATGGTAAGACTGTTGAGAGGAGGAGGAAGACTGACGAGAGGCACGGCGAGGGGTGGCTCGATGGACGATTTGTCTGTTATGGAACGCAGCTTGGGGGTGGCGAGAAGTTGATGTGGACAAGGATTGAGCATGAGGGGAAGTAAGGCGAGAGGATCCTGGACAACGGGCTAAAGAATGACCAGGCGCTTGTCGGCGACATCCGGTACAGATGTATTGTCTGCAGGATAGTTGGGTGTGGCCGAGACAGTGGCACTGGAAGCACCGTTGATTGAAATGAGGATGACCTGAATAGACGCGATCTTTGCCATTCTGACCAGTCCACCAATCGTTGAGGGTTCGCCTATGGATAGGCGACCCATCCCTCAAAACTTCGTTTCCAAGTCCTCAACCAGCGGCAGCTAGGTCTCGGAAATGGTTATCGACGTTAAGGAGGAAGGAGTCATAGCCCATTTGGAAGGCGTGTGAGTACGACTGGTAGCGCGTGTGGTAGATAAAGTCCTGCATGGTCCTGCCAAGCGTAGTATGAGGAAAAACCGGGCCAGAGCTGGAGACAAAGGCAGCAATGTGGTTTAACTGCATCGCAGATTCAAACCAAGTAAAGATGGGCGAACCATCAGAAGAGTAAACGCTAATAGGGACCTGAAAGCAGTCATCAGACATGAGAGAATGAAAGCGAACATAATGCTCATCGGTAAACCGTTCCTCCCGGATCCTGCCGGTGTGGCAGTGGCTAGAGACATCTAACGGGACCTGGGAGTCCCATCCCGAATGGGCGACAAGGGAGTCCGAGCTAGGCGTGCGGACAAGCTGAGGGCAGTGGATACCTAGGAATGAGGGAGGTCTGGGAGAAGGTTCCCGATGGGGTGGAGGTGTAAACAATGGCGAGGACTGGATCCTGCCAGAGACGGGGGAGACATGGGACTGGGGAACATTACCAACAAGAGTGGCGAAGTTGACAGGCTGAGGGGCGGCGGGGCGAGTAGGAGAGACCCTCTCGGGGTCGGTAGAGGAAAGACGGACTGTGCTGGGGTTGGTGGATGGTGCGGCGGCAGGGGTGTCGACATTGGTGAATTCAATAGCCATGAGGAGATGAAGGGGGTTTATCAGCGGCGTGGTGGGCGAGCAGATGTACGAGAGAAGGCGCAGGGGTGATGTCTTTTATAATCTTCTAGTAACTCCGACGAGTGTTTCAAGTTCCACTCGGGTTCCCAGGATTCTTCCTCGGCGGAGTACCCTTTCCATCGGATTAGGTATTGATGGGCCGACAGCATACCACGATGCCGTATGATGCGTTCAATTTCGTATTCTTCTTGCCCTTCGACAAGATCCGGAGGCGGTGTGGGGAAGTTCCGGCTGTGAACGTCGTTTTTGCGATAGGGCAATAAGAGGGAAGCGTGGAACATGTTGTGAATTTTCCACGTTCGTGGGAGTCAGAGGCGATAGGAGACAGGGGAGATGACATCAGAGATAACGAAGGGTCCTTCGCGTTTTGTGGCAAACTTCAGATCTTGGACAGATCTTTTGAGGTTCCTAGCCTCCAGCCAAACTCGTTGTCCCTTTTTGAAGGGTACAAATTTCGACTTAGACCTGGATGCCATGACTTGTTGCGTAAGTTCATGGGATGCGAGGGCTTCGTATCGAAGGGTGGTTAGCTCCTTGAGGCGGGTTTCAACAGCGGGGATGTTTGTGTCGGCAATCACCGAGGGAAGGGCATGGGGTTCATATCCCATCATGAGATAAAACGGGGATTTGCCGGTGACAGAGTGAGGGTGGTGATTGTGGGTAAATTTGGCGTGGGAGATATGATCGGACCAAGTAGAAGGGTGGTCCCCGCAGTAAATGCGGAGATAAGTTTTGACTTCTTAGTTGACGCATTCGGTTTCTCCGTCAGTTTGAGGGTGATAAGCTGTAGAGAGGGAGAGATCATAGTTGAGGAGTCGACCGAGTTCTTTGGCGAAGGTGGAAGCGAACTGTGGGCCGCGATCAGAGATGACTTTCTCATAGAGTCCGAACTGGAGGTAGACTTTGTGGAAAAAGAGCGCTGCTACGCCTTCGGCAGTGATGGTCTTCTTCGTGGGGCAAAGAATTACCCCCTTAGTAAGGCCGTGGTCCACCACGACCAATAACGAGTCGAATCCCCCAGACAACGGGAGATCGGTGATGAGATCGCAGGAGATCTGTTGGAAAGGACGAGAACACGAAGAGGGGATGGGGATGAGCAGAGGAAGCGTAGGGTGAGTGTTCGCCTTGTTGCGCTGGCACACAGCACAACCATCAACATAAGAGCGAACAAATGAGGCAAGGCCCGGCCACCAGAACTCGGAGGCGACAAGCTGTCGGGTTTTAAGGTACCCGGGGTGGCCGGTGGAGTCGTGGTCATGGGAACGCTGAACGACAGCGCGGCGAAGGTCACGGTCGGGGGGAACATAGACGTGCCCTTGGTATTGGAGGACGCCGTCAGAGTATTGCCAGTCGGCGAGGCGAGAACAGAAGGCAGGGGGAAGCGATCCATTGATCTCCTGAAGTTTATGCAGAACGAGATCGTCGGAGGTGGAGGCGGAGGCGATGTGGTTCGAGAGGGCGGAGTCGATGAGGTGAATAAAGAGGGCGTCAGGGAGGAGGGTGACACTGATATTGTCGGAGTCGGCGCGCGGGAGGAGGTCTGGGCGACGAGAGAGAGCATCCGGTCCGGCGAGCTGAGCACCAGGGACGTGGGTGATCGAGTAGTCGTAATTGGCGAGGTCAAGGAGCCAGCGGGCTTGACGTCGGTTGAGGTCTTGGGGGCGGCGGAAGTATGTGAGGTTCTTGTGATTGGAGAAGACCTTGACGGGGAAGGGAGAGCTGTGGAGGTATTGTCTCCAGGCTTTGAAACCGCATATAATGGCCAAAAGCTCCTGGTCGTGGATATCATAGTTGCGTTCTGAAGAAGAGAACGATTGGGATAAGTAAGAACAGGGGTGCCAATCCCCATTTGCATCCGTTTGTAATAGGATACCTCCTGACGCGTATTTCAAAGCGTCAGTGGCCATGGCAAAAGGTCGGGAGACATCGAGCATGAACAGGATGGGCTTACTGAGGAACAACTCCTTGAGTTGTTCAAAAGTGGTTTGCTGAGCAGAGGCCCAGGTCCAAGGCATCGTTTTCTTGGTGAGGTCGATGAGCAGATGAGCGATGTTTGAGTATCCGGGGATAAAACATCTATAAAAATTAGCAAAACCGAGGAAGGAACGGACATCTTTGACTTTTCGAGGCGTGGGCCACTCAGCAATCCCATCAAGCTTGACAGGATCCATAGCGAGTTGTCCTTCCTTGACTATCATCCCGAGGTATTCGACTTCGGGGACGGTGAACTGGCATTTCTCCAGTTTGAGATGGAGGTCTAGCTCCGTCATCCGTTGAAGGACACGGCACGTGCGTTCAGTGCGGGTGGCGTTGTCTGGAGAGAAGATGAGAAGGTCATCCATGTAGATTACCAGCCATCCTTTGGTGATCAGGTCGCGGAAGGAGTCATTCATGAAGCGTTGGAAGGTTGCTGGGGAGTTAGTCATGCTGAAGAACATAACCATGGGTTCAAAGAGCCCTTTATGGGTGAGGAAGGCACCCTTCCATTGATGCCCGTCTTTAATACGTACGTTATTATATCCCCAGCGTACATCGAATTTGGTGAATACACGAGCGCCCTTGAGTTTGTCGAGAACATGTCTAAGGACCGTCGGTGGCTGGGCGACACATCCCTCCCAGTGCCCCTAATCCGAAGCATGTTTACACCTTAAGCCAAATGCACAGCGGGTCCCCTTATCCGAGACTCAACCCAGGTGTCAGGGCCGGTTCAGTGTTTCTTGTCAGGGAGTCCGGAGCACCGCTGTACCAATGACCGACCTGGGCGTCTGTCCTCTCGAGCCCTATGCGCAACTCCTGGGATCATCCAGTTCTTATGCACAAACTACGGCTCACCCGCCTCGCGGCTAGGCTTTGTTGAGCAGGATATGCGGGAGGAAGCCCAACTCACCTGCTGGTAGACAGATGGTGGTCTAGGGACAAGAGGTAAACTCGTTGCTATTATCCGAGGCGGACTCGGTTCCCTATATATACTACAGGGGCTAGTAGCTACTGTATAGTACTTATGTGATGTAAGTCTCACACTAACTATAGTAGCTAATACTAAGTAGTTCGACACTCCCCCTTGCTAAGTATATCACTATACGTAAGCATGTCTCAGTAAAAGACTAATCCGAGTTGAGATCGGAACTTCTCGAACTTAACAAATCCGAGATTT